>PVJS01039094.1:5995-19177 GCA_004027185.1 Glis glis
AATCCTCAGTAACACACACACAAACACACACACACACACACACACACACACACACACACACACACACACATACAATCTAGATCCTAGTTAGGCACTGTGACACACACCTATAATCCCAGTACTTGGGAGGCTGAGACAGGAAGATTGCAGGTTCGAGGACAGCCTCAGCAACTTAACAAGACCCTGTTTCAAAATAAAAAATAAAAAGGGCTAGGGGTGTAGTTCAGTGGTAGAGTATCCTAGGGTTCAATCCTTAGTACTGGGGAAGGTGGAGAATCCAGATCCTATTTTCTCCATGTTCGGCACAGGAAGAAAGCCTTTCCTTCTGTGCAGAGTTTTAGAAAATTGAAATAGAAGACTGGGTCCTGCTCTGAGCATCCAGTCTTGTCTCTTGATCAAAGGAAAACCATATGGCTTCACGGCCCTTCTCTGTCTGGCCAATCACATCAGCATCAGTTAGTTCACGCGTGAGTGTGTGTGTGTGCAAATTTGTATGGGATGTAATTGAGAGATTGCGTGTGTGTGTGTGTGTGTGTGTGAGAGGGTATGTGTGTCTGGGGATATGTGTGTGAGTCGTGGGTGAAGAGAGCGTGTGGTACAACCCTGTGATTTTTGCTTTGTTTTGTTTTGTTTTTGAAGAGACACATTTTATATATTCAATTATGATAAGATTGTCTTGACCATCCATGAAAAGCATAAAAAACCTAAAGAACTATGAAAAA
The DNA here is from genome assembly GCA_004027185.1 of Glis glis. Classification (NCBI taxonomy): domain Eukaryota; kingdom Metazoa; phylum Chordata; class Mammalia; order Rodentia; family Gliridae; genus Glis; species Glis glis. Next base: position 6,718 of record PVJS01039094.1, read on the forward strand.
TGATATGAAATCACACAAAAATCAGTAACTGTTCTATATGCAAAAACATCACCTAGAATATGTATATTTGAAGAAGAGATTTCCTTTACAATATGAACTGGAACCATAAAATACATAAGAATAAACTTGGCAAGAAATGTATAGGGTCTGTGTGAAGCAAACTTTAAAATGACTTTTGAGGATTATAAGTGAATCATTTAACAAATAGATATATTCTTCACAGTTTGGGGAGTTTTTTTTCGTTTTTGTTTTTGTGGTTCCAGGATTGAACCCAGGGTCTCCTGCATGTTAGGCAAGTGTTCTATCACTGAGCCACATTCCCAGCCCCAATATATGTTGTTGTTGTTTTTGAAATATATATTTTAAAATTTTTAGTGGATACATAATTGCACATATTTATGGAGTACAGTATGACATTAAGTCCATGTATACAGTGTGTAATGATCAGAGTAAGCAGCATATCCATCACTTTAAGAAGCCTTGATATTTGATAAGGTATCCATTTTCCCCTAAGTAGATCCTTACATTTAACATGATCCCTATACTGATACCAAGAAGACTTACATTTTTAATGACAACATGAGCTGCGCCTGGGTTTCTGTGTCTTGAGGACTGGCCCATGAGTGCCTTCAGAATCATTCTGCTCACCTGGTCAAGGGCTTTGGCCTGCTTCCTTCAGCCTCCTCTTTGGGGCTGAGGAGCTATCCTCCTCAACATACTCATTTAAGAACTGGGTCTCCTTATGAGCCACCATGTCTAAATTCCCCCATCGTACAGATGAGGAAACTGAGTCGCAGCTGGTAAGGTGACTCCCTGCCCCAGGTCACCTGGCTAAAAGTAAATCTTTGCATCATCCCAAATGGCCTGCCTTTCATGCAAGGCTGTGATTACAGTCTCTTCAGGAATACCCCACCGGCAGCCAGAGCCACCACAGGGCTGCCACCTGCCTCCCCCGCTCAGCTGGCCCGCGCCACGCTTAGAGCTTAATTCCTGTGATCCGACCTAGGAATTCTAGAAAGTGTATGAGAACTTTTGATCTCATCACCTGCCTCTGGACTCGGGGTCTTTTGTCAGGCACTTCAAAGGACAAAACTGTGACCAGTCTCTCTTCTTACTCACCAGGTGATTGTAAAGATTATTTTTGGTTAAGTCACAATGGACTGCCTGGATAAAAATGTTTCACCCCTAAAAATAAATGTTTTCAAGTCCAAGTCTAATGAACAAGTGAGGTACAGGAATGGTTTGGAGCCATTTCCCTAAGTCAGCTTAAATGCTCAGTCGTCAGCTCTAAAATTCATCAGATAATAACATTTTACTATTTTTTCAGTCTGTGGTATTTGAAACGGAAAGTATGTATTTTTCTGATCACATTCCATGGGTTCTTGAGGCTGTGGGCTGAAAGATAACACAAATTATTTAGTCACAGTTGTATTTACTTTGTTTTTTTTTTTCTGTACTGGGGATTGAACTCAGGGGCATTCTACCTCCAAGCTACACCCCAGCCTTTTTTATTGTTTATTTTATTTTTAAACAGGTTCTCACTAAGTTGCCAAGGGCCTCGGTAGGTTGCTGAGGCTGGTCTCAAACCTGCAATCCTCCTATCTCAGCCTCCTAAATACTGGGATTACAGGCATGCACCACCATGCCTGGCTAAAAAAAAAAAAAAAAAAAAAAGTTCAAAGCCTTTAGAGAGAGGACTCTGTTCAGCCAGGCAGAAACCTTCTGATGGCTTGTCATGTGCCGCTCTGCCCTGTCACCTCAGGTCACATTCAGTGCCACAGCTGTGTGGACTCCACGGCATGGAAATTAAAGGAGAGTTGGAAGGGAGCCATGGCTGGGGTACATAGAATCCCAAGTAAAACAAGAGGCCTGGGTGGTGAGGTAGAGGTGTCCTCACATCCCCGAGGCGACATGGTCAGCCCGAGCTCCCCTGTGCTGAGCCTAGCCAGGGGCTGGCTCCCAGTCTCTGTCTCCTCTGGCCTTGAGTTCTTGGCTCTCAACTCTGGATTCCTGTAAGGCTCTGCGGAGGCCCAAGTTACAGTCAGGCCATTATCACCCGGAGCTGGGCTGCTTGTGTGCTTGTGAGTGTAAACCTGGGGCCCTTGGACTCCAGGGAGGCTGGTGGCTTTCACGAGATTCTCAAAGCGCCCCATGGTCCACCCCAGCAGTTCAGAGCCTCTGTCAGGAAGGAGAGGGCAGGAGAGGGGTCTGTGGCAGCGGGTCAGCCAGGAAGGATTGGGGAGGTGGGTCGCACTCAGCAGCCTTCCTTTTTAGAAGCTTTTTGTCTCTTCATTCTTTAAGAGCTCAGCTCTCTTCTAAGGCAATTCTTTGAGAAAACAGCCCTGGAAGGGGATATATTCACACTGGAGTCAGGCACCGTCCCTCTCGGCGGTTCAGGTCCACACTCAGCTCCTGGCAGGCTGAGAGGCAGGGTCTCCTTCTCAGGCGGGTGGGATGCAGTGCTACGGACGGCACCTCCCATCTCCACTGCTGCCTGTTCTCCCACCCGCAGTGCTGCCAACGTGAAGAAATGGGAGATCGAGCTGCAGACCCTGCGGGAGAGCAATGCCCGGCTGACCACGGCGCTGCAGGAATCAGCAGCCAGCGTGGAGCAGTGGAAGAAGCAGTTCTCCATCTGCCGAGATGAGAACGACCGGCTCCGCAGCAAGGTGGGCCTTGGGGCAGGCAGCCGGCAGGAGGGCCTCGGCTGGAGGGGCCACATGGCCCTCCTTCTTTCCTCGCTCTGTGCCCTTATCCCCATGGGCAGGAGGAGGCAGCAGTTGTGGCAGGGCGTTCAGACACTGAGGGCTGGTACAGGCCACCTCTGAGAATTATCCCCATAGCAGCCACCCAAACAGTCTTCATATCAGACACTGTTACTGCCCACTTTGGGGTACCCCACCACTGCACTGCTTTTGTGTGGTCTTCAAGAAATGCTCTTCATTGGATGGCAGTATCAGGATGAGGCTTCACACTCTCATTGCATATGGGGAGCCCTTTGGAGGAGTCAGGCCTGGGAAAGAGGGAAAGATATAGCCCTGGGATTTGCCATTCAGTCTCGAGGAAGAGGCCCCTGGCCAGGCCCCTTCTGCATGTATCCATAGGGGAAGGTCACCTTCATATACAGTGTTTGAAATGTCATCACTTCCCGTTTGGCAGCCACTGTCCCACAGAGTTTTTATGTTCTCTACCCTGCTGGCTTAAACCTTCAGATGAAACAGAATAATTCAGGCCATGATTTAAATGCTGTAAAAATGATTCCAGGAGAAGCATATCAATTCAAGTGACATCTGGCCTGTGATGGATCCTTAAAGCAAACCTAAACTTATTCCCATGTTGCCAGGAGAGAAAACCAGAAGCCCAGAGCTTCCTGAAGCCAGGTTTTGTTACTTATTGGTCCTGCTGGTATTAAGTAAGGCAACCCTTACAAACAGAGGCAGATAGCCCCAGGGGGAGCTGCTCAGAGCTCGTTCATAGCCTCAAAGGAAACTTTGCAAGTGGGTTAATGTTTTTTGTTTTTGTTTTTGTTTTGCGGTACTGGGGATTGAACGCAGGGGCGTTCTACCTCTGCGCTACGCCCCCGGCCCTATTTTTTTTTTATACTTTATTTTGAAACCGGGTCTCACGAAGTTGCGGAGGGCCGCGCGCGAGAGAGAGACAGGGAGAGAGAGAGCAAGAGAGCTGAGGCTGGCCACGAACCGGTATCCTCCAGTCTCCGCCTCCCAAAGTACTGGGATTACAAGCGTGCGCCACCACGCCTCGCCAGGGTTAATGTATTTTAAAAGAACATAAAGCCGGGTGTGGTGGCGCATGCTTGTAATCCCAGTACTTGGGAGACTGAGACCGGAGGATCCGGGTTCACGGCCAGCCTCAGCTACTTAGTGAGGCCCTCCACAACTTAGAGAGACCCTGTTTCAAAATAAAGAATAAAAAATAGGGCTGGGGGTGGAGCTCAGAGGTAGAATGCCCCTGGGTTCCATCCCCAGTTCCACAAAAGAAATAAATAAAAAATAAAAAGAACACATAAAAATAGATGTGGGAATCTCTTGTTTAATTACTAAACTACCATCCTTGTTTTAATGTGCAATGTTTATTAAAGATTGATGAGTTAGAAGAGCAGTGCAGCGAGATAAACAGGGAGAAGGAGAAGAACACCCAGCTGAAGAGGAGGATCGAGGAGCTGGAATCAGAGCTACGAGAAAAGGAGACGGTGAGTCGTGGCGCTCTGAACTCTGTGGCATCCTCTGGGTCAGTGGGATGACCTTTACGATCTCTACCTAGGGACAAGCAGGTGGCTTGGGGTATGTGCCTGGGCACCAGGTCGGAGAGCCAGGAGTCACACCAAGGCACAGCCTCCTCATTAGACTTATGATTTAGTCACTCAGATCCAAGAGTGAGTCGAACATTTCACAGCACTCCTGGACACTTTTATGGATCATCTGTCATCAGAAGTTGAGTTCTACTGTCAGTGCAGCTAGGACTACCAGTTAGGGTTAGGAATATAAATGAAGTTGTATTTGGGGAGACAGAACAGGTAAGTACACACACACTGAAGTCAATGGGCAAGTTACCAAGTCTCTTTGTGTCTCAGTTTCCCTATCTACAAAACAGAAATCATAAAAATTCATGCCTTTTTATGGAGGTATATGGACTTCATATGATCATGCATTTAACACACTCTTTGACTCACCTGATGTTTAGGAATATGTTGTCACTGTTATTATTTATGCAAAACAGGACAGGTTCCAAAAACAGCGTCCATTAATATGTGCCCAAGTTGGCGATTCTCAAGAATACATCTGAATGCTTTCATGTTCTTTTTTGAATTTCTGTCTCCTGTAGGAATTGAAGGATCTCCGAAAACAAAGTGAAATCATACCTCAGCTCATGTCAGAGTGTGAATATATCTCTGAGAAGTTGGAGGTAAGAGGGGAGCACATCTGTCCTCGGGGGAGGGGCGATTGCCGTGTTGCTGATTTCTCCATTCCCTCAGTTTCACACCCAGGATGGTAATGAAGAGTGACTTTCTATTCATAAAAACCTGGCAGCAATTGCATGCCCTCCCTGCTCCCAGAGCAGATTCAGCAGTGTTGTGCGTCTGGGTTTTCCACTTAAACAAGGAGTCCTTGTGTATAAATGTACGATGGGCAACTATTTCCCTCCCACAGAAGTCACTGCGGGAGCATGGAGGCAGTGAGGAGAGGCAGAAGGGCCGCCTGAGAGCATAGGCCCCGGTGCGAGTCCATGTCACCCCCTCTCCAGCCTGTGGCCATGGGCAGACCTTCCTTGCTGGCCTTCAGCTTTCTGATTCATAAAATTGAAGTTTTCAGGTCCTCCTTTACCTCCAGGGATCCCCTCACCTCAGGCCCCTTGACATACACAAGGAACACTTAATAAACATTGAGTTACACACCACCTGTTCTGTACTGGTAACTGGTTCCTGGACACATGTTCAAGAAAATCTCAGTTTATGTCCACAGAATAAAACCAGTTATTTGACATGAAGAGTACAAGACTAGCTGGGCATGGTGGAGCATGCCTGTAATTCCAGTACTTGGGAGGCTGAAACAAGAGGATCGCAAGTTTGAGGCCAGTCTTAGCAATTTAGTGAGAACTTTAGCAACTTAGTGAGACCCTGTTTTAAAGTTACAAAGTGAAAAGGGCTGGGGGCTGTAGCTCAGATATAGAACCCCCCTGGGTTCAATCCCTAGTACCACAAAAAAATTTTTTTTCAGGCTCACTTAAGGACTCGTAGCCATCCTGTCTTTGGGAGCTTGTCTCTGGTTTACCTCAGTTGGCTTGTGGGGCCCTGCTCTGCAGAACGTTTCCATGGCAGGGGCATCAGAAGGTACACAGACTGCCTGTCCCTAAGTCACTGGCATGGCACGGCCTCCCTAGCCAAGGGCAGAGGCTGGCCTGAGGCCAGGAAGGTCTCTCAGTAGAACCAGGGAAACAACCCACTTCCCCATTTATTCTGTTTCTCCCCTATCAGAGTGAAACTGAAAGGTGGCCTCTGCTGACCACTGTGGGACTGGGGGTGAAAATCGCCATGCCAGGGTTCCAGAACATTTCTGTGAGGCCCTCTGCTAGAACACGCTGTGCTCTGCCTTCTGGGCTAGGACTTGGGTCTTCAGGCCAGGGTTGGTCATCCACTTGACCTGTTGGCTCCTCAGCTAGAGAACAGGTAGGAGAGGAGGGTACCCTGAAAGGCCCGCTGCCTCCTTTCTGACAGTAGGGTCACGGGCTTGCATCTTGAGAGGTCTCACATCTCTCTCCGTGGGTCTGATGGAGAACGACTGGTTCGGGTATAACAGGCTCCACGGATGGCGCCTGTCGCTCTTTTCCAGGCTCTTCTCCCTTTGTTTTGTCAGGCGGCAGAGAAAGACAATCAAAACCTGGAAGACAAAGTGCGGTCTCTGAAGACGGACATCGAGGAGAGTAAATACCGGCAGCGTCACCTGAAGGTGGAGTTGAAGAGCTTCCTGGAGGTGCTGGATGGAAAGATCGACGACCTCCATGACTTCCGCCGAGGCCTCTCCAAGCTGGGCACAGACAACTAGGGCCAGGCAGAGACCTGGGCCCTCATCGTGAGTCCCAAGTGTGTGTGACAAAATAGGACAGGGGTGTTCTCCTGTTTGTGTTACTTCTGTAAATGCAGGTGCCGTGTGTCGTGTTTCCAAACCAGCTGTGCCGTCCACTCGCTCCTCTCCAGAATAGGAATCTCGCTTCTCTGGCCCACGGGGTTGTGGACAACTGGAAGATTCTGACTCAGGAATCCAGAACTAGGTCTACCTTAAACGTTTACGCAGTCAAGGCAGGGATGTTTATATCTTTCTTAAGGGCTGTTGCAACCATATGAACCGAAAAAAAGTATTTTCTAATCTAAATATCAATATCCTTTACCACAGGCCATTTTGCTCCTTTTATTAAATAGCATCTGGAGTACGTGATTGTCCATCAGGCTCCAGTCCATAGGGGCACGGAGGGAGTAACCAGGTCTCTCTCAGTAAACAGTGAGATACTTTAAAGCAACTATTGAGTGACGACTTTTCTGGAAAAAGAAAACAAGTTTCTGGTGGGTACATTTTCTGGCGTGGGAACCGCTTGTATCCACTCTACCCCATCCTCCCCCAGTTTGTACGGTTGCGACAATGTTCCTTCTCTGGGTTTTAGTTTCTGAGCAGATGCTTGTGCTGTGGGAACAGCACATGGTGAGGGTGCCCAGCACAGTGCCTGGCACAAAGTGGGTGCTTAATAAATATTTGTTCAATTAAATGTACAAACAGAATTTAGTGTTTTAATCAAACCCCTCAGCAGAGTTCAGAACCCTGTTAAATGATACACCATCTTTGCTGTGCTGTGCAGTCATCAGAAATGAACGTAACTAACTGTGGTCAAACACAAAGGTGGTTCAGGTGGCCCTAGGGCAGGAGGGTGACAGTGGAAACATCAGGGCTGGCCTGAGCCCCCCCCAAGAACCCAGCCCTGATGTGCCCTGGAGCCACCTTCTTCTCTAGGCACGGGGCCTATGACCTGAGGATTCCAGAACACTGGTTGTCCATGCTACAGGAGCTGCCCAGGGCTTTGGAGCTAGGTTGAGACCTTTGATAGGTTTAGACAACTGAGAAATAAATCACCCAGGCCGGTGAGCCTGGCCTCCACGACAGAGAAGCTCTGCCCAAATCTGCCCCTTGCCTTTCTCAGTTCATGCTAAGGAAGGGACTGTCACCGTGAGCCTTTCCTTTCATACAGAACTCCTCGGTGGCCAGTGGGCATTAGGTGCCTCCAGCCTCTTTCTCTGGGACAGTGTCTGTGCATGGCAAGACGTTCTGAGTCCCTGGCCCCAGCACATTTCTATATGCCTTGGGAAAGAGGAGGCTTTGGTGTCCCCTTAACCTCTCTGAGAACCACCTAAGAGAACTTCTCCCTCTAGAAACATTTTCTCATAGGGTTAGAAATTCTTCCTGCTGAATTTGGTAATGAAAAAACAGCCTGAGGGGGAAGGGTCCACAAGGACATGATCCAGGCCCCAAGGTGAGCTTGAGTCCTCGGCTCTTCTTCCCCAGCTGAGACATCTTTCTGGTCAGGGGAGTCTTGTTTGGAATAGGAAAGGAGGGAAGGCTGGTGATCTGGAGCATCAGGTACTTTGGGGGAGACCCGACAGACCTTGGGTGCACAGGGCTCTTAGACAGGAAGTGGAAAGTGTGGTCAGCCCTTCTGTGGTTCAGGCCAGGCAGCTGCTGGCCCTGCCCTCTCCCCAGATGGCTTTCAGTAGCAGCTCTCGACTGGCTGCGCCAGACCAGGAGCTAGGCTGGCTGTGAATCGGTCCTGTGGCCCAGCAGTGGGGTAAAGGGGATTCTTCCCAGGCTAGCCTGGTCCACCTGCTAGCAGCCTAGGCATGCGGCTGCCCAGGAGCAGTGGACACTGGGATCCCCAGCACCCCCCTCTTGACTCTTCAGATGACTGCCACCTCTGTCCACAGGCAACTTGCTAATCTAGAAGGAACCTTCTTGGCTGACTGGAGCATGCTCAAGTGACACAGTCATAGGAGATAGTTGCTAAAGCCACTTGTGCATTCATTCCCAAAGCAGCGACGTTAGAAAATGTTTGGAGTGGAAGTCAGTACCACGCAGGCTACTGTGGGGTCAAGACCCATGATCTCCTTTCGTCAACCATTGAAGAATGTGGTGAGCATCTTGTAGCTGCTCGGTAAGGAACGTTGGTTCCTTGTACTCTTGGGGCTTGCCCAGCCCTAGAACTGCTGCAGCCCAGAGCAGCAGGGATTCCTTTAAAGGGAGAGTTGGGTTCCACACTGAAAGCACAAAACTTTACAAAAGCACTAAACTTTCTGTTCCTTCTGCTGTTCTTTAAAGACCTTAATGTTTCCTCATTGACCTTTTCTCTTTATTTATTCATTTATTTATTTTCAGTACTGGGAATCAAACCCAGGGGCACTCTACCACAGAACTGTATCCCCAGCCCTTTTTATTTTTCTATTTTGAGACGGGTTTCACTAAATTGCAGAGGCTGATGTCAAACTTGCAATCTTCCTGCCTCAGCCTCCCAAGTAGCTGGGATTACACGTGTGCACCACCACACCTGGCTTCATTTATTTATTCTTATTTTTTAAATAATAATGGCCCAGGAACAACTTGGATAGTCAAGGGATTGGCCCTGCCAGACAGCCTCTGGCACTGTGAAAGGTGGACTCAGGACAATGCAGAGGACTCACCCAACTTGTCCCCTTTTCATGCAGGCTGGGACTGTTTCGCCACATGCAGGTAGGGTGTGAGCGTTCCCCTCCCTTGTGGCCATCGCAGCCACTTTATGCTGCCTGGAAGATGCAGAGCCACCGCTATACTGCCAGTTTCCACATGAGGTGCCTTGGTTTTGACATCTCCAAGACTGGCTTTCTCTACCTTGTTTAATTTTCTTTGCACATTCATGAAACCTGGGGCCTAAAAAGGCTAAATACAACTTGGAACCCTTTTAACCATATGATCCTTAAAAATAACTTTTCACTCCAGTCAAGACCCAGCAGGATGAATTTCTAAGTTAGGGATGGAGAGGAGAGAGGTCGCCTTCCAGGTGCCCTGGGAATGTCAGAACACTAGAGTAACAGGTTGGGAACATGTGGTCAGGCCTCAAGGGGGAAAGAAAACCAGAGTCCACAGAGGGATTCCATCCATCACCTCCCTGCACGCCATTGCTGTAGACCTTTATCAAGCGAGAGAAGGGAACAGAGCTCATTTCTTGCATTTCATAGACAAAATTCAGAGACAGAGAAGGTGACATGCCCAGGGTCACCCGGCTGTGACCAGTAGTGTGGACTCTGCATCCAGGTCTCCTGGACCTTGGTCCAGTTTTTTTCTATGAGCCATATCACATTTCTCCCTTTGGTGACCCTTGGGTGCCAAAAGGGAAAAATTCTTTTGTATCCTAATAAGAGCACATTGCATTATTTTAAGGTATGTCCACAGCAAAGGACAATTTACAAAGAGCAGATGAGAATTGTATTTACATTAATTGCAAACAGTAAGTCCCATTGTTAAATGATTCTGGTTTTTTAGCTATCATTAGAAAGTGTTGGTTACAATCGTGTGGATGCTCTGAGAAGTGAGTCCAACAGAACACAGACTTGCTTTGAGTTCTTTTTGATGGCTTTCATGGAAGCAGACTAGTGTGTTTAAAACAGGTGGAAGGCCCAGCCCGCAGGCTCCATAAGACGGCCTTTGTGAAGGTTGTTGCAGGTGGTAGGCACTAGGCTTCACATGAAACATCAAATAAAGGGTGACATGCCATACAAGAGCCAACCACAGGACATGCCAGGGACCTTATCATGGGACCTTCTGTGTGGCCAGGTGTATGCTTGGAAAGAAGGCAGCCATGATGTGACTTACTGTAGGACTGGAAAGAGGCAGCCCTTCAAGAGGGGAGCCAGCCATTACTCCTTGTTAATAATGGAAGGTGGGTTGTTTGTGCCATTCATCCTTCTAGAAGTTATAATTCTTTTATTCATGGGAAACCACGGGATTTTGAAGCACTTGGAATATAAACTAGAAGCTTGAAAATCAATATCCCTATACATTTTTAAGTGATATGCATGGTTTAAACAGACGCCAATTTCTGAGTACATGGCTTTCCCAAAGAAATGGAATTTTCTCTGGGGATAGTGGGGGTGACAGCATGGAGAGGGAATCCTGTATAGAAATTGTGTTACTTACCTGTCTTTTTCATATACCTGTCTCAAGAATATAGTTCCTCTTTAAACAGGGGCTTGGCAAGAAGGTGACTGGGGTAAGGATTTTGAAATGGATGAAATTGTTCTGGTGAATTTAGGGGTATCTATGTGTGTGTGTGTGTGTGTGTGTGTGTGTGTGTGTGTGTGTTAGGGGAAGAAGCAGCAAGGGGAAGCAGGAGAAACAATAAGAAAGAGTTTTCAATATAGATATATATACTTAAGAGGAGTCTTTATTTGAATATTTCTGGTGGCAATGTTCTATGTTCTGGAATCGATTTATGAGAAGAGTTTCATGGGTCTTTTGTTGTGAATACAATTGTACAGTGCCCTACTCTCTTTGATGGTACAGAACTTGCTGCAGAGTGGTCTTCTGGGCCACAGGGACCCCTGAAACCCCTGGCAGGAGCCCAGGCAATACACTGTGGAGCCCAAACTCTTGTACATGTTGGCCGGTGATTGGTAATTCTGACGATTTGCAGCTGTGGGGGATGTGTTACTATCTTTACCCTTTTGTACCACTTCTAATAGAAAGTCCTGACTTTAGGTCAGTTGTAGCAGTGTCTAATCATGTGACAGACAAGAAGACATTTCTTACATCAAATGTAAGAACTTCATGATAAGTATAGGGTGGGTAAGTGGACTCTCCCAAAAGTACCAGGTTTTTTTTCTTTTTAAGACTTTTGGTATATAAGTAATATATACTTTTTGTAAAAAAAAAAGAAACTAAAGATAAGTGAAAAGAAAAAACACCAGTTATTACACCATCTGATTATAACCACTGTTAACATTTTGGTGTATTATATCTGTTCAATATTTTTCTATGCATCTGTATTTGATTTATTACAGTTTCCGTGAAAAATAATAATATACATTCAGTTCTGTAACTTGCTTTTTTCTCTCTTGGCACTATATTGTGAATATATTCGCAGATCAGTAAATATGTAATTACACCCTTTTAATATTATGTAAGTTGTACCTTGCTTGGACACATAAGCTGTTTCCAGTTTTTTACTATTGTAGTCAAGTACATGATGCCATTCTTCTGACATCTTTGTAACATTTTCAAAATATTTACTTAGGACAATTTTCTAAAATTGGACTTGTTTGTTCAAACTCATGCTTCTTCAAATCCGTGACTCCCTTCCTTTCGGGCATACAGGAGACTCCACTCTGTAGCCCCCTTCTCGTCATTCAGGGTCCTGTGACCAACTGGCCAATGAAACGTGAGCAGAAGCAGCAGCAAAACTCTAGGCTGAGACCCAAATGCGCAGGCAGTGCCCCAGTGTCTGTCCCGTTGCCTGAGTGAATGGTAAGTCCCACTACCCAGAGGGGCAGAGCCTCTGTCAGTGTTTCAGAAAGATGGCCCCAATGCACACTCCCACCAGCACTGTGCGAGAATCTCCTGCTCCTTTTTCAACACTGTTAGCATGGGGTAGGGAGCTAAAATAAATTTTTGATTAAAAGATAACCCTATTAGAAAAAAATTTATTGAAAAATATATATGTATGTATATTATAGCTTACCTATATTCATATCCTCTAGCCAGTTTTTTTATGTCTAGTACTTTCATTAATTTCTGAGAGGTTTTTAAAAAATATAAAAACGGCCGGGCGTGGTGGTGCACGCTTGTAATCCCAGTACTTTGGGAGGCGGAGACCAGAGGATCTGGGTTCGCGGCCAGCCTCAGCTCTTTCTCTCTCTCTCTCTCTCTCTCTCCCT
>PVJS01039095.1:0-19077 GCA_004027185.1 Glis glis
CTTAGTGAGGCCCTCCGCAACTTTGTGAGACCTGGTTTCAAAATAAAGTAAAAAAATAGGGCCGGGGGTGTAGCGCGGAGGTAGAACGCCCCTGGGTTCAATCCCCGGTACCGCAAAAAAAAAAAAAGAAAGAAAATGTGAGGCCCAGCCAGGCGTGGTGGCGCACACTTGTAATCCCAGTACTTGGGAGGCGGAGACCGGAGGATCCGGGTTCGCGGCCAGCCTCAGCTACTTAGTGAGGCCCTCCGCAACTTCATGAGACCCGGTTTCAAAATAAAGGATAAAAAATAGGGCTGGGGGCGTAGCGCAGAGGTAGAACGCCTCCGGGTTCAAGCCCCGGTACTGCAAAAAAAAAAAAAAATGTGAGGCCCTCCTGCTTATTTGAAAATGAACCACATAGATTAGAGTTCAAGCCTGCAGCTGAACCCAGCGCTGGGTTGGAAGGACAATACCACCGCCTTACCCAGAAAGAGCTCTGCTGGGACCCTCCCGGGTGGCACTGTATGCTGCGGGCAGGTTGTCTTTACATACTCTACTTTTCTTCCCGTTGACTTTCCAGAGAGAGAGGAAAGAGGAAGCGGGTGCTGGGGACAGAGAGACAGCAAAAGCAAACATAGGGAGGTTGGATAAAGGTCAGCTAATGGCAACCGGTAGATCTATAGTGGCTTTTTGTTTGTTTTGTTTTATTTTCTGGTTACCCAATTGCCACTGTGGCTTTTTAGTTCTTCATAATGGAACTTCCTAAATGACTTAAAGGGGATTAGTTATTCTTTTATGAAAAAATAAAAATAACTGCTGACACTTAATGAATGTGTTTGTTCTCCTCGCCCTGTTTTCTGTGTATTAGTTCATCTAATTCTTACGGAAACCTATAGTTCCTATTGTTAAAGGCCCTTCCTTAGAAAGAAAAATGACCTTGTGCTATTACAGAAGTAGTCGCTATGCATTGTAGAAAGCTGGAGTATATAAATAAACAAGACTAGGAAAGTAAAAATATGGCTTTCCTGTTGCCCCTCACATTAGTGTGACGTCCTTTCTGATTTACCGATGTATATGTTTGTACTTTGCATCTCCTCGAATATCTTGCCCATACTCAGATGTCCCTACTTTTTCCCAGCTGTCACTCATGTCTGTTTGCTGTAAGATAAGTTGCACTGTACAGCCACACATCACAGCTGGCCGTCCTTCCTCCGGGCCTCTTTTTTTTTTTTTTTTTGCGGTACCGGGGATTGAACGCAGGGGCGTTCTACCTCCACGCTACACCCCCGGCCCTATTTTTTTATACTTTATTTTGAAACCGGGTCTCACAAAGTTGTGGAGGGCCTCACTAAGGAGAGAGAGAGAGAGAGAGAGAGAGAGACAGGGAGAGAGAGACAGGGAGAGAGACAGAGAGACAGCTGAGGCTGGCCGCGAACCCGGATCATCCAATCTCCGCCTCCCAAAGTACTGGGATTACAAGCGTGCACCACCAAGCCCGGCTCCAGGCCTCTTTTATCTAGCATAGTCCCTCCCTTGTTTTCCTTCACCATACTGTCTTTTTCTACAAAATACTCTCCCTCCAGAATTTGCCAGATTGCTTTCTTGTGGTGCTATTCAGCTCACCCTTCACACTTTTTTATTTTCCTGAAAATTGGGAATGTGTTTTAAAGGCTCGATGGATATAGTTAAACATTTTTGGCTGGAATCCACCATTAGTGATGTATGCTTCCTAGTTCATTAATGATCTAAACTTGTTCATGGACTTGAGGGGCTGACATTTTAATCTCTCCATTGTGCAGTGAAGTTGTGTTGCTTTGGCCCTTTGTGACTGTCCCATTTCCTAAATATTTGTTCCAGTTGATGAAACTCACCAGGGTCAATCCTTGCTTTTAGAGGTTGTGGAGCAAGGATGGTCTAATCCTGTCATTCCTGCTATGGTATCAGTTGGCATTCTGCTCTAAAGTGAAATCTTAGCCAGGCATGGTGGCACATGCTTGTAATCCCAGTACTTGGGAGGCTGAAACAGGAGGATCGCAGGTTCGCAGCCAGCCTCAGCTACTTAGGCCCTCCGCAATTTAGTGAGACCCTATTTCAAAGTTAAAGAATAAAATAGGGCTGGGGGTGTAGCTCGGAGGTAGAATGCCCCTGGTTCAGTCCTCGTGGGCTCTCTGACTATCCTAAAATATTCTCCCACAGGAGAGATGGGATCCATGCTCAGTTCTTTTCCTTGGGTGACCAGTTTTTGAATAAGAAGTTGCTTTAATAGTTCCTGAAATGGTGATACATTATTTTATTTATCTATTTATTTATTTATTTATTTATTTATTTATTTATTTATTTATTTTTTGCGGTACCGGGGATTGAACCCAGGGGCGTTCTACCTCCACGCTACACCCCCGACCCTATTTTTTATACTTTATTGTGAAACCAGGTCTCACGAAGTTGCGGAGGGCCTCACTAGGTAGAGAGAGAGAGAGAGAGACAGGGAAAGAGAGAGAGAGAGAGAGACAGAGAGACAGAGAGAGAGAGCTGAGGCTGGCCGCGAACCTGGATCCTCCCGTCTCTGGCTCCCAAAGTACTGGGATTACAAGCGTGCGCTACCACGCCCAACGATACATTCTTTTTTCTTTGTTCTCTTTTTGAGTATCATAATGAATTCATGAATTTTCATTAATTTGGTATGTTTTTGTTATTGTTACTAGGGATTGAACCCAGGGGCAATCTACCTTCAAGCTACCCAGCCCTCTTTTTTTAATTTTTTATTCTGAAACAAGTTCTCGCTAAATTGCTGAGGCTGGCCGCAGACCTGCACTCTTCCTGTCTCAGCCTCCCAAGTACTGAGATTACAGGTGTGCACCACCACCACAACTGGCAAATTCAGTGTTTGGATTCTCTTTAATCATTCTTATTGCTGTTTAAGTTGTCACAACTTTGTCCAGTGAAGGTATCTTTAAGATATTTCTTTTGAAGTTCTAGTACTTAGGAGGCTGAGACAGGAAGATCACAGATTCAAGGACAGCCTCAGAAACCTAGCGAGACCCTGTTTCAAAACAAAAAAATAAAAAGGGTTCGGGATGTAGCTCGGAGGTAGAATGCCCCTGAGTTCAATACTCAGTGCCACACACAAAGAACAGATACTTCTTTTGCCCTTTTGATAAAATTCATGTATTTTTGAAAACTGCCTTGCTTCCCTGCATAAGTAGAAATTCCAGGCTCACCTTGTTCCCGTCCCTACCCTAGACATGAAATCTTCCATTTCTCCAAGGACCTACCTCCATGTCCTTCCTCTGGGTAATTGCGTGAAGGACAGAATCTGGTTGCTAAGGGTTGCTATGGAGGAGACACTGTTTCCAGACCGAAGGCAGAGTTGCCCAGTACTCAGTGCCCTTCAAAAAAATTGATAAGTTTGTATAGATGTTTCCAAATCCAATTTAAAATGACAGTTTCTACTTAATGTCTTTGATGTATAAATATCTTTTTTTATTTATACCAAAAAAAGTTGACTTGATTTACCCAACAATATAAAGAAGAAAATTTTGAAACAACTTAGAGTATGACAGATCTGGTAAATGAGGCTTGTGGAAGTAGCTAGGTAAATATTACACCATGGGAAAGACACCTTGTCTTTCAAATTCATTATAAAGCTGTTACTAACCACTATAAACTGCTGTTATTGTCTGAGCCATAAAGCCATTTCAGAGTATAACTGATCCTATGGAAAAAAAATCATCCATGTTTTACAGAAGCACACACACGGGGTAGTAGGTTATGGTTTTACATTTTTATGGCACTCTCTCCATATAAAATGGAGCACCACTCATTATAAGTAAAGATGACAGCATATGTCTCCTGGTTCTTTTGTCTTTGTAGGGCAGTGGGTACTGAAACCGCCACGGCGAGTGGCCACGAATTCCTTCCAGCCCCTGCAGGTGCTTTGGTTGTTTGGTTTTACATACCTCTCTAGTTCTCACGGTGCAGTGTACACAGGTTGCCGGGAGCAGACCTGCCTTTGACGCCGGCCCTCCTGCACGCTCCCGTTGCATGACACCCTGTCTGTTGACCTCCGCAGGTACCTGTTCGCTCTGCAGGTGAAGCAGGACCTGGCTCAAGGCAGGTTGACGTGTAACGACACCAGCGCGGCCCTCCTGATCTCGCACATCGTGCAGTGTAAGTCCTGCTGGTTTCCTGTGAAAGGCCTGTTGGAAACAACACAGTGATCTGATTGATGGCGGGAAATTACATCCACACACACGCACGCACGTGCACACACACACACACACACACACACACACACACACTAGGAATGTCTTCATGTTATTCTTGCTGTTAGTGTGAATGCCTGCAGAGGAAGAGAAAACAGTAACTTCATGAATATGTATGTCCCCAAATACTAACTTTTGACTCTGTGCTGGTGTCTGTCTGCTTTTCCAAGAACGGGTATGCAATGGATATCTCGGTTGTCTCAAAGGAGAAGGATGGAGGACTGGCGGCCACATAGACCAAACTCGTTCTGTCCTGGTCTTGGATTTAATATTCATCATTGAATATGGTGCATTAACTTTAATCACAAAACTGCCCCCAGAGTTCACCTCTGTCTGTCTGTCTGGCTGTCTGGCTGGCTGGCTGGCTTCACAGAGAACTAGGGAGAAATAAGTTTCGTAGTCATAGATCGCCATCGCGTGTGAGGAGAGAGACGAAAGACAAACGACTCGAAAGAGGAGACCTTGGGTGTGCTGACCCTGGCGCCAAAGAAGCTGGAATACTTAACTCCTTTATGCGGATTTATGAAAAAAGAGTGTGTCATGAGATCCAAAGGAGTTAAGAAGCCCACACGTGCCAGTCAGCTTTTCATCTCTGTGACAGAATACCTGAGGAAGTCGCGGCAGAGGAGGGAAGGTTGCTTGCGGCTCATGGTGTCCAGGGTTACGGTTCACTTGGCCCCTCGCTGTGGGTTTGTGGGGAGGCAGCATCATGGCGGGGAGCATGTGGTGGAACAGAGCTGCTCACCTCATGGCAGCCGGGGAGCAGAATGGTCCCCAAGGACATGCCCCCAGGGTCCCATTTCCTTCAACCTGGTCCCACCTCCTGCGGTTTCCGTCATCTCCCAGTAGTCCAGTAGCTGGGACTCCACCGGTGGACCGGCCCACGGATGAGCTCAGAGCCCTCATGACCCAGTCGCTTCCCCAAAGCCCCACGTCTAGCACTGCTGCACTGGGAACCAAGCCTTCCACACCTGAGCCTCTGGGGGATGTTGCAGGACCAAGGCAAAGCTTGCAGCTCACAAGGGATTTAGAATGTAGGCGATTCCCCCACAGCCAGCCAGTCCTCGGCGCTCTCAGATTCTGTAATTGAGATTCATCTACTCTCCACGGTTTGCCCCAAATCAGTATTTGTGCACATTCCTGGGACAGGGCAAAACTTGAACCACCGGAGCTGAGGTTGAACAGGGCTAAGGTCTGCCTTTAGATTTCAGCCATCTCTCTCTCTCTCTCTCTCTCTTTTTTTTTTTTTTTTTTTTTGGTGTTGGTAGTACTAGGGATTGAACCTAGAGGCATTCTGCCTCTGAGCTACACCCTCAATCCTATTTTATTTTTTATTTTGAAATAGGATCTCACTAAGTTGCTGAGGTTGGCCTCCAAGCTATGATCCTCCTGTCTCAGCCTCCCAAGTACTGGGATTACCAGCGTGCACCACCACGCCTGGCTTTGGCTCTCATACTTTTAACATGCATCCTTTTTGCAGTCTATCTAGTGCCATGCTTTTCAAATTTTCATGCCATTGTCAGGGATTTCACTGTTTAAATTGCTCCCCAAGCATAGTGCCAAAAAGCTCTCTAGTGTCCCCAGATATCCCGCAATGTGCCTTTAGAGAAGACATGTGTGTTAGATGAGCTTCATTCAAACATAAATTCTGCTATTGGCCATGAGTTTAGTGTGAATGAATCAACAATGTGTACTAAACGGAATGTCTTTCAACAGAAACACAACAAACAGAGTCAGTTAATGAAAATGTTTCCTCAAAAGTTTCACAGGAAACCGGCCGTGGTGGCGCACGCTTGTAATCCTAGTACTTAGGAGGTGGAGACCGGAGGATCGGGGTTCACAGCCAGCCTCAGCTACTTAGTGAGGCCCTCCGCAACTTCGTGAGACCCGGTTTCAAAATAAAGGATAAAAATAGGGCCGGGGGTGTAGCTAGGAGGTAAAATGCCTCTGGGTTCAATCCCCGGTACTGCAAAAAAAAAAATTTTTTTTCACAGGAACCTATTCCTGTATCTCCCCTAAGAGTGACAGTTCAGTGATCGCTAATTGCTAATTCAGTGTTCATGGTGATTTTCAAGTCATAACCACCTCAAATAGAAAGAATCAGCTGCACTTTGTTAAGCAAAGATAGAGGGCATTGAAGAAAGATCAGGACTGCGCTATCAAGGTACCCGTCAATGTCCCCCGTTTCTGCACGGTTTTCTATGGAGGATGGCAGTTAAACTCTAAATAGGGAGGG
This sequence comes from Glis glis, assembly GCA_004027185.1. Classification (NCBI taxonomy): domain Eukaryota; kingdom Metazoa; phylum Chordata; class Mammalia; order Rodentia; family Gliridae; genus Glis; species Glis glis. The sequence goes on from PVJS01039095.1 coordinate 6,478, forward strand.
CGAATTTATCCAGGAAAGGCAACTAGGAGGTGGTGTAACTGGTCCTAGCGGGAGGAAGCTAGTGGTGAGCGGTTCCTCCAGCAACCAGTGGCCACCAGGTGAGTTGGCATCATTTAGCACAGAGAAGAATTCTCAGTGGGTATGATTTAGGGCAGCCCGTGGGCTCTACCCTGCTTGATGACTGGAGGTGCATTGCCCAAAGTGTGACAGGCTGCCTCCCGTGACAAAACTCAAGGTAGGCTTCATAGCCACCCCTCACCGGCTTTTCATCAAAACAGCTGGGCTCGGTCATTACGCTACTCTTTATTAAGCTTCTTACACAGACTACAGGATACAAAGACACAGGCATGCCATCTCAGGGGTCTTACGGTTGGGATAAACCGAGCTCCCCTAGTATTGTTAGAAGCCACAATTATTATTTTACAGCTCTGTACCTTAAATTTCCACAGTATAGCAGTTTTGAGAACTGTATTGAGATTGCATGAGAAATGCATTGTATTTCCTGGGGATGAAAAATGTATAAGACTTTGCCATCTGACCCATTATTTCTGACAACAGGAATACAAGAAGTGTAATAAACCCCTTAAAATTTTAAGAAAATATTAAATCATTTACTTTTATAACCTTACAGTGTTCTTGACTTTCCATGATAAAGGAGATGAGTTTTACACTAATAATTGTTATATATAAGAGTTTCAAAAGTTGACTTTGTAAAGTCCTGAAATTCCAGGGCCTATTTAGATAGAAGTCATGCGGTGATCATCGCATGTATAGAATCTATTAACAAGAAGGGAAGTGGAGAGGAAGGAAAGCAGAAAGAACTTCTAATGCTCTATAGCTCAGTAGTATAACTATGGTTGACAACAATTAGTTGAGAATTTCAAAATATACAGTAGAGAGGTCTGTGAATATTCCCAACACAAAGAAACAATGTATGTTGAGGTGATAAATAAGCCAATACCTTGATCCAATTATTACATATTGTATACATGTATTGAAAGGCCACACTATACTCCATAAGTATGTATAATTACTATGTGTCTGTTAAAAATGTGACAGGAAGATCACAGGTTTGAGGCCAGCCTCCGCAAGTTAGGGAGACCCTCAGAAACTTAGCAAGACCCTGTTTCAGAATTTATAAAATAAATAAAAAAGGCTGGGGAGTATAGCTTGGAAGTAGAATGCCCTTGGGTTCAATCCCCGGTACTCCTCCCCCCAAAAAATGTATTTTAAAATAATAAAATAAAAACGGGGAAAAAAAGAGAAAGATACCAGAAACATGTACAGCCAAAGAAGGATGATTCTGAAATTTTCTTCCCGACTGTTAATGATGAAAAGGAGTAGAAATTATTTTTTTGTGTTGCTACAGTCCACCTCCACATCCCCACCTTGAAGCTAATATTTTATGATAATCCCCACCAGCTGGGCTCACTGCCTGGTATTGTGTGATAGCTTCTGGCTTGCTAGCTGGGCAATATAACAAATTGTGAAGTGTTCACCTACATGGCCCGTTTCCTCTTTCTGTTTCTCTTTAGCCGAGATTGGGGATTTTGATGAAGCATTGGACAGAGAGCACTTAGCAAAAAATAAGTACATACCTCAGCAAGACGCACTGGAAGACAAGATCGTGGAGTTTCACCATAACCACATGTAAGTCTCATGCACGGCTTCCTAGTTCCTTAGAGCTCTTGCTTCTGCCTCCCACCATGCACAGGTGTGTACACACACACACACACACACACACACACACACACGTGCGCGCGCGTGTGCGCGCATGACAAAACACCCAAAGGCTGGGGAAAAGAGTGCAGGGGCTGACACAGGCTGCGGCTCATCCTGGACTCAGAAATGCAGGTCCCCACTTACGACAGGGGCTCAGGACCTGGCTTGCCTTCCTGTGAGACCCGGTAAGACTAGAATTTTAAAGCATCGCAGGCTTTGGAATAAAAGGGAGAGTGTTAGACCCGAGGACCATCTGGTTATCATCTTAACAGGAAATTGGGAAAGGAATATGGTAAAATAGGCACAACGTAAGAATATGTAAAAACCTAGAACCTTGTAACATCTCCATTTTTTATTTGCTTGCGTTTTGCATTTTTGCCTTGATCAGAACATTTTCAAAGGATTCTCTGAGTTTTTTTCCTGCCACTGCTCTACGGCAGGCATGCGAGCCAGGTGACAGAAGGAAAGTGTGTTGCCATGAACTCTGCTTGCAAGTTTAGGTTATTTTGTAAATGACTAAAAACTTGTTTAACACAGTGATGTTTTGCTTTTATGTGACCTTAAGGGAAACTCTGAGATTGCAAAAAACTGGCTGAGTTGGAGACAGACTCTGAGGGTGTTGTGTTACCCAAGTAAGAGTGCTTTTGTCCTAGCTGCTGGGCTTAACCCCCAGGAGGCTGGGTGTTACCCGATCCCACAGACCCACTTTTCCGCAATGAAGTACCTTTTATTTCCCAAGAGAAGTTGCTTAATCTCGAATTCATGCACACGGGGAATTCAAACCTCCTGGCCTTTCTCTTTACTTTGTGCTTTGTCAGTGGACAGACACCAGCAGAGTCCGATTTCCAGCTCCTGGAGGTGGCCCGTCGGCTGGAGATGTACGGAATCCGGTTGCACCCAGCCAAGGACAGGGAAGGCACCAAGATCAACTTGGCCGTGGCCAACACGGGAATCCTAGTGTTTCAGGTGAGAGCGATGAGACCATTGCACCTGTCCTTGTGGGGGGAGGGAGGGAGGGAGGAGCAGGGGCCCTTCCACCTGGCCATGTGGGTGGCCCAGGCGAGACCTCTGGGCCCTGTTTTCAAGTGAACTGGGAAAAGTAAGGTCATCTTAGGTTTCTGTTTGCCAGGCCCTTGACTTGGATTCTTCTTTGTTCACCCTTGCCCTGGTTGAGGAATCTATATTATAGATTTGTTTGGGCTTATTGACTTTGTAGGGCCGCAGAAACCTGTCTCTCTTGGTAGACTTGTTCTTAGAGCATAGTATATTGGAATCAAGATTTCGAACCCCAGAATAAACACCTTTTCACACTTGAAGATGACATTTTGTTGTAATGTGTTTTCTTTTTTTTTTTTTACCCCCTAAAGCCTAATTTAGATCTAGCAAACTTATTGATATATCTAACTCATAATGTATCACATGTACTTTTGATATAAGAGCAGTTTTATAAATTCATAAAAACCATATCCTTGCACAATTTTTGTTTGTTTGTTTGTTTGTTTGTTTGTTTTTGCAGTACTGGGGATTGAACCCAGGGGCATTCTACTTCCGAGATACACCCCCAGCCCTAATTTTTATTCTTCATTTTGAAACAGGGTCTCACTAAGTTGCAGAGGGCCTCACTAAGTTGCTGAGGCTGGCTGTGAAGCTGCAATCCTTCCATCTCAGCCTCCCAAGTACTAGAATTACAGGCATGCGCCACCACACCCGGCTTGAACAATTTTTTTTTTTTTTAGTAATTTTGTAGCAAAACAAACACTGCACTTGAGATCTTAACCTGTGTTTTACCTAAAGGCATAAGGATCTGTGCTCTTAAATTGTGCTCTCTTAACCATCCAGCTGTTGGACCACTTTACTGATCAATGCTTTTCTCTTAGTAGCTTTATGAAAGCAAGCATTATTGACATACCTGCCCTTTTTTTTTTTTTGGTACTGAGTATTGAACCCAGGGGCATTCTACCACTGAGCTACACCCCCAGCCTGTTTTATTTTAAAATTTGAAACAGGGTCTCACTAAGTTGCTAAAATAGGCCTCGAACTTGCGATCCTCCTGTCTCAGGCTCCTAAGTACTGGGATTCCAGGCGTGTACCACCATGCCCAGCCTGCACATATTTAAAGCATATAGTTGGAAAGGTTTCTTATATATGTATATCTTGCAAAACCATCTGTGAGGTCAAGATGAAAAGCATATTCTCCTCCCCTAGATTAATCCTTTTCTATTATATGGAATACTCCAGGCTGGGGTACATAAAGACAAGAAGTTTATTTAGCTCACCATTCTGGAAGCTAAAAATCCAGACAGCATTGCACCGGCTCTAGGAAGGGGCCCCTGTCTGCATCACCTCGTGAAGGGTGGCTGTCACAGTGGCCGGAACACATACAGGAGGGAGAGAGCACATCACCATAGAGTGACTGGGGTCACATGAGAACTACATCTATCCCTCCCAAGGACACCCTTCCCCAGTGACCTAAGGACATACCGCTAGGTCTCACTTCTTAAAGTACCTACCATCTCTTAACATCGCCACCTGGTGACTAAGCCTCCAACACAGGAAGCTTTGAGGGACACACACTAACCCATAGTCAAGCCACAGCAACTCCCAGATGTTTCTTTCTGTGTAACACCAATCAATGACCTGTGCTTTCCTTTCAAATGGATATGTAGAGTGCATCTGCCTTTCTCATGAAATGGGTCACATTTTACCCCGTTTTGAAGGTATGAATATGTGCACGACCTAAACCCTCTCATGAGTTCTCCTGGCTTTGCTTATGCCCCCTCCTTCATATTTTATCACAAGTCTCAGCAATTGTCTGCTCATGTGTCAGATGTTTATGATAGATACCAATGATTATACCCTGCAGTCACATCCCAAGGAGAGCTGGGTTTTTCCTCGAATGGTAGAGAGTGACGTTCTGAGAGCAAGGTGGCACTTAAGGAAGTAAACTGCTCCTCACAGTTTTTGACTTGTTTAAATAATCCATGAGCATCCAGTATAAGAAACGACAAGACCAAATGTCACTTCATTCCTACCATTACATTTCAAAATCGCAGCCCTTAAACATTTCTAAAAATCATAAAGAGGGAAAAGAAGGGCCTCACAATCTAATTAATTTGCTTTGATTGTGTTTGATATAGTCTAAATGTTGTGAATTGCGGGGTAATTTAATCATGGGCAAAGGCTGTATCTGGAGTTAATCTTCTCGCCAGTGCCTAATTGCTTCATCCTACCACTTTGAATAAAGGGGCCTGGTGTTGACGGGGGCTCCAGAGGAATCCTAATTTCAGTGGAGTCAAGATGGCAGCTCCTCCTTGTTTCTCTACCACATCCCCCGTCCAATGCTGCTTAGGATGGGTGAGTCTCACCAGAGACCATCAGCTGGCCTTGAAGATGCACAGCAAGCCTGGCCTCTTCCCTCAATCCTCCTCTTGGTGCTGTGGGAAAATTGGTGGGCACTGGAGCTGGACTAGGGGGAAAGAGTAGGGTTGACTGTTCATGCCATGTGTTAACCGTTGGTGCTGTTAAGGGATGCACCCAGGAATCTATCCCTGCCACATTAATTGTGCGATTTTAGGCAAATTAGAATATATCCATGTTTCAGTTTCCATGTCTGTAAAATGAAGATAATAAATCTGTCTCACTAGGGTTTGCATGATATTTGATAAGATAAGGTATATAAAACCCTTAGGACAGTACCTGGCATTCCTTAAGTGATGGCTAATTATTATGGTGGTTATCATGTTTTGTTTTTATTTATCTTTCTTTTTACCAATACCTTGACCAGCTCCTTCTCTCCCTGGAAGCAGACTTAGCCTGAATGCCAAATCATATAATTAGTGAGAAATAATGATCCAGGAATGCATATCCCTCGATAGCCACAGACCCCGTGAATCCCCCAGCAAAGGGCGTCTTTCCTGAGCGATCGAACATCAGCCCCGTGTTGCTTATTACGCACACCCTGGCTCACCAGCTGCCCTTTCTTCTCAGGGTTTCACGAAGATCAATGCCTTCAACTGGGCCAAGGTGCGGAAGCTGAGCTTCAAGAGGAAGCGCTTTCTCATCAAGCTCCGCCCGGATGCGAATGTAAGTGGCCGGGGAAAGAGGGGACCAGCTGGGCCACAGCTGGAGTATGGCATTCCAGTGGTTGAGGTCAGGCTCAGCAGGGCCTGCCCTGAAGCTGCGGCTAGCTGCCACCCAGGGGCATTTGTAAAGATGATCTCTCAAGTGTCTATGCAGACAGCTATATCCAGTTATGGAGAATAACTCCCTGTCTCCTCTGCTGTCATCCTTGGTACCCAGAGAGAGGGTAGAGTATGCACAGATGTGTACCTGGAGAGAGGGTCATTTCTCTGTCCATACACAGCCATCCCCCTCCCGACTGACAACCTGAGCTAGTCTGTTCTTGCATGTCTAGCCTTGACACTCCATCCAGCATTCTTCCAGTGTAGACATAGCCCTGCCCACATAGAAGCAGTCCCTCCCCCGCTCCGGCCCCTGCTGTTGCTCCCACACCTCAGTGCAGCTCATTCTCGTGGGCCAACCAGGTCCTCCCCACTTCCCACAGAGCCCCTAAATGTGCCACCCACACCAGGAAAGGGAAGGGCAGCATTTTCTTCTGCCTGAAATGGTCATGGAGGAGATAAGATGATATGTCACCCCTGGTGTCTGTCCCACCCAGGACAAAGATGATCACTGGCAGTCTAGGCTTATAATTTACAATATGGATTAGGCGGGCTTCCGTGGCCTGACTGGGAAGCTAGCGACCATTTTAAATGGTTCTCTGTGGGAAAATGCTTTTTTTTAGTTCCAGAAAGCGGACTTGTAAAGGAAGAACTGCAGCACATGTTGTCTGTAAGTTGGGTGTGATGAGCGAGTTATGCCATTAACTTAGACCAAACAGGGCTGCGTCTTTCCGCAATGTCAGGATCTATTGAATAACAATAAATGCACAAGCTCCGCCATTTTCACTGGTTGCTGTTCACACCAGGTACTCGTGGGTCACCTGCTAGTCATAAGATGGGCGATCACAGGTTCTTTAATTCCAGTCTAATTACTAATATCTAAAACACTCAAGTCACACACCCCACTTTACACAGTGACATATATGGGTTCCAGAAAGGCTAAGAAGGGCTGGGCATGGTGGCGCACGCTTGTAATCCCAGTACTTTGGGAGGCGGAGACCGGAGGATCCGGGTTCGCGGCCAACCTCAGCTCTCTCTCTCTCTCTCTCTCTCTCTCTCTCTCTCTCCTTAGTGAGGCCCTCCGCAACTTCGTGAGACCCGGTTTCAAAATAAAGTATTAAAAAAAAAGGCTAAGAAAAGGTTCAGGTGGCCGCAGGGTTTCAGGAGGCTGAACTGGGAGCAAAGGCAGAGAGAGCTACAGATGCAAGCGTCTCTGCAAGTGGTCAGATAAGATTAGGAACCAGCTGAAGGATGCGCCCAGGCCTCCGAGCTGTCAGAATGGAGAACTTACTCCAGGCCAGGGTCCGCAGGGCAGACAGGGAGACCAAGCTGAGCTAAAGCCTGTCGCCCTCCTGACACATTCTCCGGCTGGTCCAATGATGGGTCGGTGTGTGCCACTGCAGCCAGGCTTGGGGTCCTCCTCCTTTTATGGGTCTCAGTTGAGGGGTTGCTCCTTTTGGTGGTCTGGTATGTTTGGTAAGCTCATGGGCCCGGTTTTTCTGGTATGGGGTAGATACACCTGTGCATCCATGGGCTACTGATTTAATTTGATAATTTCACAGGTGGCCATTATTATTAGCATGATTCATTTAGTTATCAGTTTGAGCTTTATGGTTGTGATGGGAAGATGGTGGTTATCTACTTGTACAAACAAAGTGGAGTCATTCTACCTTGGCATTTGTACTCAAAATGGAGTAACTCATGACAAACTGCTGCTTTGCAAAATGGATTAACTCAAAGCTAGGGGCAGCCTAAAAACTGCTGTTCTGAGCATCATGGAGTCCCTCAGAGCAGGACACAGCCTGCTCTCCACATTGGGTCTACCCAGAACTGCAAGAGCTGTCAATGTGAAGCCCGGCGTGGTGGCGCACGCTTGTAATCCATCCCAGTACTTGGGAGGCTGAGACTGGAGGATCCGGGTTCACGGCCAGCCTCAGCTACTTAGTGAGGCATCGGCAACTTAGTGAGACCCCGTTTCAAAATAAAGAATAAAAACTAGGGTTGGAGGTGTAGCTCGGAGGTAGAATGCCCCTGGGTTCAACCCCAGTACTCCCAAAATAAATAAAAATAAGAGCTGTCAATGTGAAGGACTCTGGTAACTTTTGTTTATGTAAAATGGCTGCTGAAATTGGGAGCATTCAGTGTGGGATTAGCAAATTACCATATTCTCTTTCCAGAATCAAAGGACACAGATATTTTAGCTGAGAGTGATCCTATTGTGTCCCAGGAAAAAAAAACCTTCATTTCCTGTATAGTTCCTAGGGCCACCTGAAGGCTTGAATCACATGCTCTTTTATAGAGAAATGACTTGAGACAGAAGTCAACATTGACAGGAACCTTGATGAAGAAAAAACAGAAATGTGTTCCCATTATTTTGAAGAGGGGGAAAAAAAGGAATTTCAATAATTAGAATTTTTTTTATGTGTGTGGTACTGGGGATTGAACCCAGGGTAAGTCTACCTCTGAGCTACATGCCCAGCCATATTTTTTTTTTTAAACAGTATCTCACTAAGTTTCAGAGGGCCTCACTAAGTTGCTGAGGCTGGCTGTGAACCTGCGATCCTTCTGTCTCAGCCTCCCAAGTACTGGGATTACAAGTGTACACTACAACACCTGGCTAATAATTGGGTTTTTTTTAAAGAAGGAAATAAAAGCCAAGTAAATGTAATGCGTTTATGAATTCTGTCAAGGAAATGGTACCACTTCCGTTCAGTCTGCACTGAAGTCTGTGAAGAAGAAAATAGTGGAAAAATCTTGTCATTAGGAACAATTGCATTTTAATAAATCTTTGAACTAATGGTCTTGTTACAATAAAATGCACAGTTGACATTTTATTGGGCAAATTATTTCTACTCTTTTTCTCATATTTCAATAGAATATCTGTGAGCAATGGGGGAAAAAATGAAATTGTATTCTCTCTTTTTAGAGCTCATACCAAGATACCCTGGAATTCCTAATGGCCAGTCGGGATTTTTGCAAGTCCTTCTGGAAAATCTGTGTCGAACATCATGCCTTCTTTAGACTTTTTGAAGAACCCAAACCAAAGCCAAAGCCTGTTCTCTTTAGTCGAGGGTCATCCTTTCGGTTCAGGTAAGGACTCCCTTCACACCTACTTGTTTGCCATGAAATGTTTTTCCTGACACTTCTCTTTTCCCGAGACCTATCAGAGCTGCTGTGATGGACAGCAGGTAGATAAGGTGAATGCTCGCTGGGCGGCAGGGGCTGTGGCTGGTGGAGGCTTGGTCCTCCCAGCCGGCTGTGGGTATCATCCTTCTACGCACACTAGAGAGAGCCACTTTGCAATCCGCCCAGTCACAGTCAACCCTTCATGTGACTCTAATTCAGGAAGGATGTCCTTTCTCTGTAGAAGCAGAAGTATCTTATTTACATTTGGGGATGCTTCATGGAATGATCTGTAGACTGGCCCATCTTTGGCTCACGTTTTCATTCAGTTTTCAACAAATGTCTGAGTGGCTACCATGTGTTGAATACTATTCTAGCATTGAGAGTCTAACAGTAAACCTAATTGTCCCTAAGGTCACAAAAGGAACAGATCTTGTGATGGTTGGTTGCTTCGTCACCAAACACAATTATTCAGTGGGTTTAGCTGATGGAATGTTTTGCCTATCATATATCAGGGAACTATCAAGAGACTGAATAGACACAAACATGTAGGTTCTCTTAGGATTGCTTTTATTCCTGGCTAGTGCAGAAACCTGCCTATCTCCCAGTTATGGAGGAAGGGAGGTAAAGATAGCAGAATGCTTTGTTTGTGTTTAAACAAGAGCGCCCTGGTGTCTCCCTTTCATTTCATGGTCCTCATCTTAGCGGTCGGACTCAGAAGCAGGTTCTCGACTACGTTAAGGAAGGAGGACACAAGAAAGTACAATTCGAAAGGTAAGAGGAGCTTCGATACCAGTTCCACATCCTCCGGGTATCATTTATTACTGCTAAATATTTCTTCACCCGGGCTCGGTGTCTACTGAATTACAGAGTTCCTGCACCACAGTCGGCCTCAGCAAATTCGCTGGTGGGAGCACTGTGTGACCCTGAGGCTCTCACTCAGGAGTAAGACGAGACAGGAAGAAGAGACTGGCACGTGAGGAAGGAGGAATGGCTGGCAGAGGGCACGGCTAGTAGAGATTACAGCCTCCAGAACGCCTCCTCGCCCCTTAAATATTCAGGACGTGAACCGAAAGCATTTCTATAAACTTTAATTAAATAAAGTTAGGATGAGAAGAAACAGGGTTTGTTACTATTATTATTGCTGTTGTTAGAACATTCCCAGCTCCTAGTGTGTGCCGGGCACTCTGCCAAGCACTTGCTTTTATTAACTTACTGAGTCTTCTCACCAACTCAATGAGCTCAGTCTTCTTTTTTGCCCTTTCTGAACATGGAGACCCCGGGGCTCTGAAAGGAGAGGTAGGTAGCCCAGGTCTCCCAGCTGGTTAGGGGCCACTGGTCACGGGCTGCAGAACCCAGTGCCCTTCAGCACTGCTGTGCTGCCCACTGGGAGCCACAGAGCCCTGGAGGGACTGAGACTAAGGTTGACGGAATAAAGGGATTGCCTGGGCACCGTTGAGTGCATGTGGTTATTTATTTTTATTTTTTCATTTTAATCATTTAAACATGACAGTAACATACAAAGAAGACAGCACACGCCCATATTCTTACAGCTTAGAATTAACAACTAATAAGTTGAGCATCCCCAATCCAAAAATCTGAAATTTGAAGTGCTCCAAAATCTGAAACTTTCTGAGTGCTAACCTGACACCACAAATGGAAAATTCCCCCCTTGACCTCATGTGACAGGTCGCAGTGGAAAAGTGTACAAAATTATTTTAATCACTGTATAAGATTGCCTTCAGGGTATGTGTATAAGGTGCACATGAAACATAAATGAGTATCATGTTTGAACCTGGGTTCCATTCTCAAGATATCTCATTATGCATGTGCAATATCCCAAAATCCAAAGAAATCTGAAGTCTAAAACACTTCTGTTCCCAAGCATTTTGGATAAAGGATGCTCAACCTGTATTAATATTTTGACATACTTGTTTCTGGGATTCCTTTTCTTCTTTTGTTTGTGGCTATTGTAGTCACAGAAATGGCTAAAACCCCCTTGAACCACAACCCTCGTTATTTCCCCTCTCTCCTCCCCAGAAGTCATATGTATCCCTTTTGGAATACATGCTCGTGTCTCCAAAAAGAATATGAAGAATGGCCCCCCCGGGGGTGGAGGGTTCATTTATATAATGACTACCGTACTGTTCATGATTATGCATCTTACCCTTTTAACCTTACCCTATTTTTGAGATCTTTTTAATCATCCTGTAGTATTACAGTATTTAACATTCTATTGATCTCATTCCTTATTGATAAGCATCCAAGTTCTTTCGGTGTTTTGTTTTGATTTTGCTGATACAAACCTGATGCAAATCTCTGATGGTTCCTCATGTCTTGTATCCAGAAAGGTAATGTTCAGGAGGCTTTTGACCATATCTCTAGAGATAACCAAACCCCCTAATTTTCTTGAACAATTGATGATTAATATATTGAGGACAAGCCGGGCGTGGTGGTGCATGCTTGTAATCCCAGTACTTGGGAGGTGGAGACCAGAGGATCCAGGTTCGGGGCCAGCCTCAGCTACTTAGTGAGGCCCTCCGCAACTTCATGAGACCCAGTTTCAAAATAAAGTATAAAAAATAAGGCTGGGGGTGTAGCTCAGAGGTAAAAATTGCCCCTGGGTTCAATCCCTGGTACTGCAAAAAATATATATATATATTGAGGACAATATACAAGGTGGCCCGGTTCACTCTCGTGGCACATACATCCAAATGTGTGCTCTGGGGCTTTTGTGTGTTAGTTTGGAGTACAGTGCAGAAAAGCCGGGTGTACCTTGGAACATAATCTCTCTATATCTCTACTATTTCATGAGTTCAAGTACCTGAGGAGTTTCTAATGCCTGCTCAATGGGGAAGTGGGACAGGCCAACCGCGGAAGGAAGCCGTGCTGGGGACATCAAAGTCACTCCCTTCTGTTGAGTCTATAACTCATTTACCGCACTTTCCCCCCTGAACACTTTGAAAGAGTGAGCTGATTATCAGCAATTGCTTTTATTATAGAACTGATCTAGAAAACATGCATCCAAGTCCCTGAGTTGATTTTATATTGTTAGACCACAGCAAACAATTCAGAACCTCCGAGGGCCTGGCTGCTGCCCCCCACCCCACCCCCCATGACCTTCCCTGTGACTACAAGGGCTTAGTGGCTCATGCTTAAGTTTTAGGAATCCCAGAGAACTCTAAATGTCGTATATAACCCCTGGACCTGCAGGCGTTAGAAAAGGATGACTGTATTTCCACATCTCCTTTCTAAAGCCAAGTGGCACACGCCTGTAATCTCAGTACCTGAGAGGCTGAAACAGGAGGATCGCAGGTTTGAGGCCAGCCTCAGCAATTTAGAGCCTATTTCAAAATAAAAAGGGCTGGGGGTGTGGTTCAGAGGTAGAAAACTCCTAGGTTCAATCCCCAATACCAAATAAATAAGTAAATAAATAAATAAAAAATATGTATATAAGCCAGGTGTGGTGGCGCACGCTTGTAATCCCAGTACTTTGGGAGGCGGAGACTGGAGGATCCGGGTTCGCGGCCAGCCTCAGCTCTCTCTCTCTCTCTCTCTCTCTCTCTCTCTCTCT
>PVJS01039096.1:0-19075 GCA_004027185.1 Glis glis
TTCTGCTGGAAAGGGAACAGAGGTGTCAATATATATATTTACGGCCTCCTAGCACTTACATCTTACAAAATAGACATGCATGGCATGTCTCCTAGTTCAAATTAAAGGTAGTAGTAGTAGTAGCATATGTGTGTGTGTGTGTGTGTGCATGCATGCGTGTGTGTGTGTGTGTGTGTGTGTGGTACTGGTGATTGAACCTAGGGACATTCTGCCTCTGAGCTATACCCCCAATCCTGTCTATTTTTTGTTTTAAAAACAGGGTCTCAATAGGTTGTTGAGTGTCCTGCTACATTGCTGAGGCTCGTCTTGAACCTGGAATCCTCCTGTCTCAGCCTCCCAAGTACTAGGATTACAGGAATGTGCCACCATACCTGGCTAAGGTAGTAGTAATCTAAAAATAATTAAGACAATGATTGCTATGAAAAGATGGAGCATGAGAATATGTTATAGCAGCAGTGTTAAAGAGCAGGTAGATGTGTATAAGATAAAACAGACCAATTGCCTCAAACTTCCCACCTGAACCTGGTTTTCTGAATTAGATTAAGAAAAAATCAAAGTGTCCCCATAGCTGTGGAGGTTCATAAGCCTTGGTTCTGAGAAATACGAAGAGGTCATCTTTTCACTCCTGTTTGGTGATACTGTAAACTGGTCTGAGAGGCATGGCAAGAGAACAGGACCTCCACACTGTTCTCACATGTTCCAAAGGCCTGATGGGATGAAGGAGTGGACATTGTTTGCCCTGTTAGTGGCACAGTTAATGACCACTCCGAAGTCAGTTCTTAATGGTCCTGGTGTCTTTAGTCTTTTAGTTGACTTGGATTATTTTTTATTCTCTTCAATTTACTTGTATAAACATTAAAGTAGATATAATAAATTCCTACTCTTATAGAGCTATGAAGACAAAATGAAAAATATCTTTAAAACTTTAAACAAAATGAAAACCCCAATTTTTAAAATCCTAATGAAGAATTTGAAGACATTCTGTGTTCCCTGTTTCCCTCTCACAATCTACCTACCTATCCCCAGAATTTGCATAAAACACTACCTCTTCCAAGAAATCTTTCTTAATCATCCCAAATAGAACTAGTCACCCCTCCCCTAAACCCTTATAAATATCACGCATCTTTTTCTTATGATCCATATCATATACTATTCTATGGGTCTACCATTATCCTATTCAATTGAATGCTCCTTGAGAACAAGAACCATGGCTTATTTATTTCCGTATACCACATATACCACAATGTCTTGGTTACTTTTTCCTTAGTTACTTATTCTTGACTATACAAATAATATGTGTTTGTCTTTGAAAATCAAGAAAATAGAATGTTTAAGAAGGAAAACTTAACCACCCATATGTTCATCTTTGAAAATGTTTGAGAAGGAAAACAATCACCCATAACTCCAGAGACAGCTATTGCTAATATTTTAGAGTATACCTTTCCATTCCTTTATTTATTTATTTTTATTTATCAATATGGAATCATTCCCAATGTGGCATTGGGAAGCTTACTGCCCTTGTGTCTGTTAATGGTCTCTATGATTATGGGGTGGGAGGAGGGGAATATAAAATATGGTATTTTATATTCCATATGAAGAGTCAGATCAATCTCAATTGCAATTATGGCTCTGATCCTTCCTAAAAGCCACTTTATTTCTTGAAATATCAGCTTCCTCATCAGGAAAAACAAACTGGATAAAAAACTTCCTACTCCATAAGATTATTAGAAAGATTTGAGGATATGAAGATAAATAGACATCATCTAGAACAACATCTAACACTCCACAAAAAAAAAAAGAAAAAGAAAAAAGACATAGTGTTTTCAATTTTGTCGGTTACCTTAATTGGAATGGATCCCATGTTTACAAAATCTAGAATCCGACAATAGTTTGGGATCTTAAACAAATAGTAAGACTAGTAAATATTCCAAAGGTCTAAGGCAATTGTGTTAATATTAAATAAATAAGAGATCAGGGCAGCAAATATTTATAGCAAATAGAAGCCGTGGAACAGTCTTTTTGGGCCTCAGGAGTGAAGAATGACTCATGGGTTGCTGCATGTTCAGACAAAGTGGAGTCGAGGAAGAAATCACTGTTTTTCCAGTTACTCAGCAAAGCTTTGGGGAAGAGGTGAAAACAGAAGGAAGAGAACGCGTTCGGCCAAGAATAGGTGGCGTTTCCAGGAACAGGGCTTAAGGATGAAAAGAGAAAAAGGAGTTGATTAATTAATCTAAAAAGAGGGAGTAGAAAATAGAAAGGAAAGGAAGAAACACCTGGGTTTCTTTCCCTAGGTTTGCACAATCTCTCTGAGACTCATTCTATCATTCACTCATCCATTTATCCGTTCATGTGTTCAGGCACTTAGCAAATGTTTAGTTAGGAGCTCTGCGTTGGACAGTGAGTTCTGAGAACACTGTGGAACCCACAGCATGGTAGGGTAGACAAACTCTTAAGTGTGTAACTATGAAAGAATAGATTTGTTCTGTAAGAGAGCCCTCAGCTCCCTCCTCTATATAAAAGGGACTTGACTAGACAGTTACATATCTCTTCTATCTCCAAAAGTATGGTTCTGAGTGAAAAAACTCCCTTTACTAATTCCAGTTAGAATGGCAACCATCAAGATGACAAAAAACAATAAATGGTGGCAAGGATGTGGGGAAATAGGAACTCTTATACACTGTTGGGATTGTAAATTAGTACAACCACTGTGGAGATCAATATGGAGGTTCCTCAAAAGACAAGGAATGGAACCACCATGTGACCAGCTATATCACTCTTTGGTATCTTTCCAAAAGAATTAATATTATATGGTATATGCATACCCAGGTTTATAGCAGCACAATTCACAATAGCCAATTTGTGGAACCAGCCTAGATGTCCATCAATAGAGGAATCAATAAAAAAAAATGTGATATATACAAACAACGAAGTTTTAGTCATAAAGAACAAAATTATATCATTTGCAGAAAAATGGATAGAATTAGAGAACGTTATGCTAAGTGAGATCAACCTGTCTCAGAAGGTCAAAGTTCATGTTTTCTCTCATATGTGGAAGCTACAGAGGAAAATAGGAAACAAAAGGAACTTCAGATAAACAAGGGCAGAGATCACTGGAATAGTGGAAAGGTGACAGGGGAGAGAACTGGGGAGAGGAAAAAAAGGATTCAGAAAGGAAACAGTTCAAATAATGATATGTCCATATATAAAGGCATCACTACCAATCTCACTAACACATACGGGGGAGGGAGGAGGGAGCGGGTGGGATGTGAAAGGAAACGCACCAAGTGATGTGTTCATATACAAATGTATCACTTTGAATCTCACTATGATGTAAATTACAATGCTCCAATAAAATTATTACAAAAAACTTAAAAGGTCATGGAACATGGAATGTTGCTCATTTGCAACATTCAGAATGTGTGCTCTCCTCGAAGGGCTGGCTATTACCCACGCGTGTACTTGTGCATCCACTCGTCCCCACAGATCTGCGGACTTGGGCACACACACACATATGCCTGGGAGTGGCCCTCAATACTCAGAGGAAGGTGGACATTAGAAACTTATCTTGGGAAATTATCATGGGATTAAAACCATACATGAGGTCAGTATGCAAACATTTATATCAAGTATTTGCCCTGTTTTATGTGATTAAAAATATAAAGCTATTACCATTTAGGAACTAAATGTTTGGCCTATTTCTGTCCAATGGTTGCTTTCCTTTTAAATCTATGAAATAAAGAAGTTTCCTCATATTTCACATGTGAGCACAAAGTGGCTACGATTTTTTTTTATTAAAAACTCCCTCAGGCAACTCAAAACTTCTCAATGCTAAAACAGTAAGTATCTCCCCCTTCTAGTGTTCTGAGTCACCCATTTCAGATGTATTAGTCACATTCCTTAAGGCTGAACCTTTTATTAATTTCTGAAAATGTCTCCTCATAGAAGGGTATCTGGAGTTCTGCAAGAGCATTTGAACAAGATCAGTCTGTTCTCAATGTGACAAATTCCACGGTTTCTATGTGAACATTGCCCTTCTTCATTCAGAGTCAGAAAGCATGAGCATCGAGATGACTCACGTTTCCCGACACTGGTGGAACTAGTTTACTGCTTTCTACAGCCCCTGAAATACCAGCAGCGACGAACCTGATTCTTCCCAAGTATGAGCAACTTCTAGAAGATCACATTCTAGATAAGGGAGACAGCGTTAACCTTAGCATAAGCAACAGTAGAATTGTGTCCATCGAAATCCAAAAAAGAACCGAGAAAGCCCCTTAGACAAGTCAATATTTACACTTTCTTAGATATGTTTATACATCGAAGTGACTTAGTAACAATTTTGATGAGGAATACTGACATCTTCATATGCCTCTATACACATGTAGAGATATATTTCAAATCACAGTGTCAGAGATCATGCATCGATAGAATATCAATACACAGAGCTTCCTGTGAGGCCCATAAGCCAGGCTGCATTTCTTCGCTTGGTTGAAATATTACCAGCAGCCTCAAATTCTAAAACTATACTATGGGCTCTTCTTTTTTTTAAAGACTATGAGTGTCAGAACCATGGCCTACGTACCCAAATATTTGCATATGTAAACTCAGAGTGAGTACATAGAGTCATAGAAAGAAATTTGACTTTGAAGTTCAATAGAATTATGTGAAGACCCTAGTATACAAATAATTTAATTTTCCTTTGCCCAAATTTCTGCATCAATTAAGAAGAAAAGAGCTGGGGGTTGTGGCGCACATCTGTAATCCCAATACTTGGGAGACTGAGACAGGATGATCAAAGGTTTGAGAACAGCCTCAGTAATGTAGTGAGAGTCTCAGCAACCTAGTGAGACCCTGTTTCAAAAACAAAAATTTAAAAGGGCTGGGGGTGTAGCTCAGAGGTAGAATGCCCCTGAGTTCAATCCACAGTACCCCCACACCCCCCCCCGAAAAAAGAAAAATACAAGAAACGGATAATGAGATCTTTTTTGCAAAGGTTTGTGAAGACTTTTAAAAATACCTTTAAAGTGCTACTCCACACATTAGTTACATTCCCATCTCCTCTTAAAAATCAATGAACGTTCTCCCCAAAGTAGATCGAATAATAATATACTTAACATTTTTCAAAAAAAATTAACTGATCAAAAAAAAGTCACCAAAGGACTAAGGAAAGTTCCAGATCAAAGCCTGCCAAACTAAACTCACCAAGCTAAGGCTGGGATCATCCTCTAGCAAACACCCCCAGCACTGCACCTGGCCTGCCATCCTAGGATCTTTTGCAAGAGTACCCCTCTCGGTAGTGGACATGAGGAGGATGGGTTGCAACAGGATGAGCTTTCTCCCATTGTCCCACAGTCCACCCCCAGCCCACACCATCCTCCCAACCCCTAGGCTTTCCCAGTATGGAGGCAGAAGACAGAGCTTAGTAACCGCAGTGTCATCGCCTTCAAATCCTTTCTGAAAGGAGGGAGAGTTTAAGTGTAGAAATAAACAAACAGTTGCAGAGCTGGGAGGAAACCAGAGTACTATGAAAAGTGGAAAGCGTGTGAGCTTTGGAGTCAGACAAGTCGGCCCTCAGCCACTTCCTTGCTGCGTGCTCTCCACTGAGTTTCTGAAACCCTCAGCCTCAGTTTATTCATTGTCATTTGGAGTGGTAATTGCTACAAAGAGGGTTACTCTGAGGATGAAAAGATAGAGTATATGTAAGATGACTAGGCCAGGTTCCCAGGACCTGGGCTTTCCTATAGATGTTAGTTTTCTTCCTAGGTGCAGATATATTGACCTCAGAATAGGATTGGCTGTATTGGAAGGAATGCAGAGGAAGATAGAGATGAAAAGCTCACAAACAGCAAAATAATTGAACTAGCAGTAGTCATAGCAGTAGAAGTAGAAGTTCAAAGAATGGGCAGGGAGCTAGCCCACCAGTCTAGTCCTGATCCAGACTTAGAAACTGTGGCGAATATAGCATCTTCAATAATGTCCTGAGAAAGAAGAAATGAAAGTTAAAGAAAAGCAAAGAACTGTGTTTTTTTTTATCAAGCTGATTTGTCCTTCATAGTGAGCTATCCAAACTGAAATGCAGTGAAGACTGGACCAGTTCAGTTAGTAACCAATACTAGTAATCACCTTTAATACTAGTGATCACCTTTAATACTAGTGATCACCAAGTTAAAATTTTTTTTAAAAAAAGTATTGTGGGTTTTTCCTAATAATAAAGGTAGAAAAAAACTCATCTTAGAAAATTTAAGCACAAATGCTTATTTATTTATTTATGCAATAAATAAACCAGGTGCCATTCTAAGTAATGAAGGCCCAACAGTGAACAAAAAGAAAAAGTCCCCGTTCCCAGAGGGCTTGTACGCTACTGGGGAGAGTGGGGGTGAGGAGCATGTATGATGTTCATACCCTGACATATATCAAAATGTATAATTACAATGCACCAATAAATGAACATAAAAAGTTAAAAAAAATAAGTAAATGAAAGGCTGTGTAAGGGAGAGGAGACATACTAGGGTGAGACAGAATTGTCTTTTAACAGGGCTGTACCGTGGGAGATGACACTTAGATAAAGCCCTTCAGGAAGTGACAGCGCCAGCCCAGCGGAGGGGAGGAGCGCTCCAGGTGAAGGTGAGAGTAGGTCAAGAGGAAAGGGAGGGTGCTTGCTTGGAATTAACAAAACAGGGGGTTAGTGCAGCTGAACCCGAAAGTCTGAGGTCTTCTAGGGAATGAATTCAGAGAGAGCAGAGATGCCGACCCTCAAGGCCTTTGCAGGCCAATCCACAGATCTCAACTGGACCCTGGAGGCTTTGAACAGGAGTGTGGTGATCTGATGCGTTTAAAGGCTCCCTCTGGCTCTTGCTGTTGTACTGGGAAGAGTGTGGGTGGGGGAGGGCTGATGCAGGGACCCCCAGTGAGAGGCCACTGGAGCCATACAGGCAGGAGGTGAGCAGCTGGAGGTGGTGGAGAGAGGGAGATTCTGGGAAGTGCAAAAGAAGTGAATGAATTGACTGTTGGATTGGTGGTGAGTTTGGAAGAAAGAGATGAGTCAAGAAAGAACCCCAGATATTTGACCTGAACAATTAGAAGGATGGGGCTGCCTTTATAGAGATGAGGAAGACTAGAGGAGCAACAGATTTAGGAACTGGTGGCTGGTTGTAAAAACATTCAGATGTAGACAGGTCAAGTTTAAGACAGCTATTAGCCATCTACATGCAGATGTCAAATAGGCACCATTGATAGGTGTTTAGCATACGTGTGTGTGTGTGTGTGTGTGTGTGTGTGCGCGCGCGCAACCAAGTGGGATGATGTACTCAGTCTTCTAATATTGTAGGAGGATTTTCCCCTATTATTAAATGTTCTTTGAGAACATTATTTTAAAACTTTATAATATTCCCTCATTATATTTTAATATGCATCTACTTTCACATACTAGTTTCACATTTATTATTACATGGAATGCTTTAATAAAAATCTGTAACAGCCTCAATGACTGTCTCCTTAAGGGCCACATCCTATTATGGGGTCAAAGAGTGTGAAATCTTTTAAAACTCTTGATATGTACTGAGTTACACTCCCAAAAGGCTAATTTACTCTTAGGTTCTGAGAGTATCCATCTGTTTGACTGAACTTTTGCCAACACAGATTATCATTTTAATAGCTTTTTCTCATTCTATAGGTAAAATATCTATAAATGTTTAATTTCCAGCTATCTTATTTTAGTAAATTTAAACATTTCGCTATAAGTTTATATGCCTTTTGGATTTTTCTTTCATAAATTATACACTCGTATCCTTTGAATTGGTCACTTTTGAAGTTAACATTTAGCATGGAAATAATGATGACTATAATAAGAGTAGTAGCTAACATGAATCTTGTGTGTTAAGCATCGCACTAAGCAATTAACATATATTAGTCTACATGACATTATTATTAATACTCGGTTTACAGATGGGAAAATTTAGGATTAAAAGCCAAGCTTAAAGTTATACAACCAGCAAGTATGGAACAGGATTTGAACCCAGCCTGATTCCAAAGCCCACCAAAAGTAATCATATTCAGTAAAATTTAAAAAGAGAACAAGTTTGGAGAGAATAGAAATATTTGAAATGTAAGATCTGAATTTACTCAAGTAAGAATTTACTAGGATAAATCCACCATTTCAGAAAAGTTATTTGAACAATTCAACTACTCTACCTAATTGAATAATCTCTGAGGAGCAAAGGTTCACAAAAAAGGCTGGGGAAATTTGCAGGGCCTCTCAAAAAGTTTGTTTCTAGTATGTGAACTAAGCTGCCACCCCAAATAATGCTGTTTTGAAAAGAAAAGTTCTACTAGTTTTGCATTTACCTGAATTATATGGAAACTTTAATCCTTATATTTTAAGAAGAAATGCTGGAAGGATAATTTGGTGTATCTTAAAAAGATGCTTTTGAAGGATAATTTCCTGATAGTAGATGCCTTCCAGAAATAAATAGTACTTAGAATTAAATTTAAATTTCCCCCCTAATGTCCTAAAATATTCTTTCTTAGGAAGGTCAGCAAGGTATCTTCCCTCCTTTACTACAACCAGCCCCTGACTTCCTTGGTTGTACCTTCCTTGGTATGTTTTTCTCTTCCCAAGCCTGCGGTGAGCAGAGCGCCTGCCCTGGGCAGCCGCAGCTTCACTAAGATGACTCTTGCACTGTGGGATCAAAGTCACGCTCTGAGTAAGCAGGTGGTTGTGCCTACGGCAGAGAATCAGGAGCAGCTTCTCACAAGGACTAAGGGACTGAGGAACTAGGTAAGGAACCCTGCAGGGTGTGCCAGGTCTTTGTTGAAGCCTGAGGAAGATTCCATTTTCTGCAGGCCCTGGGCAGTGAGGGGAGCCCAGGCAAGTAGATCCCATCACTTCAAAGGGAAGACAGCCGGAAAATGTCATTGCTTACAAAATAAAAGAATAGGTTGCTAATGGATTCCTGTATTGGCCATCAAAACCCTTTGGAGAACACATATCACCCTGGAAACACAGAGTGTGATGAGGACAGAGGAAGCCCGAATACCGCAGGCCCCTGGGGACAGCCCTGGAGGCAGACCAGGGGGTCACTGGGGGACCCTGCTCTGTGGTTTGGGAAAGAAATAGACATGAGTGATGTCATATGCTTTGAAGCCTGCTGGGCTCAGGCCCCTTTAAAAGGTCGGAAGGATCTGTGTCCCTTAAAAGGCAAATGTGTCTCAATGAAGCTGTTTAAAAAGATCTTTTCATTATGAGAAGTAGCGTAATAATAATTCTCCTGATAGGGGCTGGGAGTGTAGCCCAGTGGTAGAGCACATCCTCACTCACAAGGCCCTGGGTTCAATCCCCAGCACCACACAGAAAAGATTAATAAGAATAATCCTAATAATGAAAACAGTTAATGTCTAATAAAAGTTACTACATGCAAGGCATCACACTAAACATTTCGCATTGGCTACCTGCTTTAATACTCACTGGTAACTTTTGTGGGTAGATACTATTTTTATCCTCATTTCTCAGTGTGTGTGTGTGTGTGTGTGTGTGTGTGTGTGTGTGTGTAATGTCCCCAAGCCAACACAGCTAGAAAATGACACACTTGGAAGGCATATCCAGATCTGTCTCGTGGTAAACAGCAAAAGCTTAATTATTATGCTTTCTCCTCTGAATCAGGCAAGATAGTTTTGTTATAATTGTGTTTTGTAGGTTACCTATAACATGTTACAGATACTTTAACATATATGTGTCCTCACGCCTATCCTTCTTACTGCTTTGGTTATATTTTCTTCTTGCCTCTACTTTCTTATTTATTAATTTATTGCTTCTATTTGGTAGTCCTTTTTAAAGCCGTTAGAGATATAAATAAATGAATGAAATATGCAAGTTGTCTTATATATATATATTACTTTAAAGTCTAACGACTTAGCAATAACAACAAAAAACTATACTCACTGCCAAATGCAAACCTAACTGTGAAGTAAACCACCTGAGGTGCTTAGTAACATATCCCACTACTGAGTAAAGAAAGGAAATAGAGCGTATAGCATACCTAACATGGCATTGCCAATAAGTTTCGTTTCCACTATAGAATTGATTCCTCTGTTTTGCAATTCTGAAGGCATCAGATAGAGCAATTTCGGTGAAAACCCTTCAGTCAGCAGATATGATTAAGACCTTTACTACCCCTCTTATTCACAAGCGCCCCTAGAGCCGAGTGCCCACTCACCATGATTAGTTAGTGGGTCAGCCTGAATCATAAGAAAGAATGCACCTGACTGAATCACCAATTCCACTTCCTGTAGCACCTGGTTTTCCTTGGACTGCTGCCATTCACAGACTGCCCCAGCCAAAGCCTGTTCAGCTTGTGAAATCTGATAAGGTCACAACCAGAAGTAGCGTGGTGGTGAGATTCACTAGGGTTCTGGTGCAAGAGTTGGGAAATCCATTACTATCTACAAGCCACATGCATGTGTCCATTCAGTTTTATGATATAGCTCCCAGTCATTTAGACAAAGCTATTCTATTGGGGCACTGGAAAGCAAGACAGGAAACTACCTACCCGTATGTGTCTAGGTGTACAGTGGGGTTATTACGTTTCAAAACGATTGACGCATGAAGCATCTGATAAACATGGCTGTTGAACTTGTGAGTCATCAGTCCCACCACTGTTCTTGTATGGGAATTATCCTGCTTGCTGGATAGCCTGAGAGGCTCTCGGTGCCTCCTTCCTCCAAGGCCTGAGCCCAGCTCCTGCTGCCACCCTCTAGACCAGTGAGGCAGCTCTCATCTGTGTGAGCTGGGGAAGAATGGTCACTTGAATTAGTCTAGTTTAAAATTATACTTTTGTTTTAGCATGAGGAGAATAAGTTTTAAAAGAGAGAGAGGAAAGAGAAAAAAAATCTGCACAGAGAAACCGCTACTTGTTTGCATTTACCAAAATGAATATCCCAGGATATGATACTTATAGATTCAGGTCCCTAATGTGAGTGTGCCACTGAGTGAGCCATCTCTCATGAGTAGGTTTACACTAAGTCAACTTATAGGGACTGACTGATCAGTTATTTATAATGGAAAGCCAACCAACCATCAGGAAGGTAGGAATGGTCAAGCTGCATGCAAAGAGAACCTGAGTTCTAAGCTGATCTTTAATACCAGGAGACGCTCAGCCAATGGCGGAGAGTCTTGCCAAATCTTCCCTGATCATATTGGCTTTTATGATTCGACCTTTTCTGACTCCAGAGTTGATGAGCTTTGTTATGAAACAGGCTTGCTCCAAAACAGGAAAGGAAGCAATATGTGAAATTCAATACTCCGAGTCACAAAGACACAATCACACTCTAGTCCTTCTTGCTGATGTTCCTCCTCTGTGTGTGTTCATTGAAGTGTCAGTCACTAGCAAACTCCCATTCGCCATGGATAGATGGCTCACCATATCCATTGCGTAAGAATCTTTCAATTTTAACATTAAGGAAAATCAATTTAAAAAAATAAACATCTTGTTTTCAAAATCTTGGGGGATTACTTCCCCACCATCCCTGTATACTGACATTAGCTTTTAATTTAAGACCCACCATCAGAAAACTCCCCAAAAGTAACTGATTAGATTGTATCCATTTCAGACAAGTCCATCTAATGTATTTTACTACACACACACACACACACACACACACACACACACACACACACAGTGGAAAGTGATGCGCATGACCCTAAGAGTAAGGTTTAAAAATAGTGGATGCCTGACCAGGAACTTGCCAGGTGTTCACAAGGCTTTGGCTATGACATTGCACAGAGATTTCCAAACTCTTCGCTCAGGAACAGCAACTGCATGGCTAAATGGGCCATGCTTGATTGTGCTGTCTGCTTCTTTTCCTGCTTTGTGGACAAATTCTTATTTATGTAATCATGACATTTAAGTACTAGATGAGACCTACTGAAATTCCGGTTAAGCCTTCTGCTTCAACCCAACACCACATCAGATTACCCAGGGCTTACCTCTTCAATTCTTAAAGATTTCCCAGAGCAAAGACCACAATTTCCCTCCCTCGTAGGTTCTAGAGTTTAATCAAGAAACTCTTTCTTGTGTGTACATATAAGCTTTCTTGTGGCAACTTAAGCCCATGTCTATTTCTGATCTCTATGGAAATAGAGAACAAATACTTAGTGCTTTAATAAATAACATTCCATAAACTAGAAAACACTTACGTTTTCCCTAATTGCCTTTTTTTCAAATTAAATTCCCCCACAGTGCTTTAATTTTTTTTCATCTATTCTATTTCCAAATATTTTAATTATCTTTGTTTCTCTCTAGGTGCTTAACAAATTTGTAAATCCCATGTAAAATATAAAGAAATCCAACCATACTTAAAATGATATAACAATTCTCCAATCATGTCTCCAAATATTTTATCCCATCCTACAATATCATTAAATTGTGACCACATCTTAAAATATGTTCAAATCAGGAGGGGAAAGAAGCAGTATCCTATAGGCTACCCCTGTGGCTTTGTCTTCTATTCGATTTTGGTTTGGAGTTGCTGATTATCAGAACTTACTTCCCATACTCCCCCTTGCATTTAAGCTAGTTACTTTTCTCAGGTTGACTAATCAGTCAACCCAAAGCAGGGAATCCCACCCTTCAACCCAAATTCAAAATTCTTCAATGAATCTGAAATCACTGCCTCAGCAATTGGGGCCAATTCAAAACTAGGCTAAATACCAGGTCTTTTCTGTCTGATCTCTCTGGACAGTGGACACTACCGTGAGTAGCTTTAACATATGAGCAGACGGTCACCACTACTGCAGGCCTTTTCATCAGGAGTTAGGTGAGCAATCTTAACAATGCTATTTAGACAGAGCCTCAAAGTGAGACATTTGGAAGTAAAAGTAAGGATCTGCTTAGAAAGGGCCCCCAACATGACAAGGGAAAGAAAGGGAGAAGTGTCTCACAATATTCATAATCTGGGGTTATTATTGGTATTTTTCATGAAAATTCTTGTAGCAATCACTGGATGAAGCTGAGGGATTAGAGAGGCAATAATTAGGAATCCAAGATAAAAATTAAGATGAGGAAAAGGCTAAACTTCATTTAATTCAAATGGCATATCATCATTCCTATAAACAAGACCTCAACCACTTGTCGTTTGTTCCTTTAGCTTGTATTTCATCATATCACATAGTAAGACTGTACAGCTTGGTGCCTAGGAGCACGGGCACTGGAGATAGTCTATGTCTAACTCCTGACTTTACCACTCTGAGTTCTGTGATAAACTTCTGTAAGCTTCAATTTCCTCATCTCCTTCCCCCCCTTTTAAAATCTTATCAGATATACTTATTATACATGAAGCATTTTTGCAAATTCTTTACAAACATTGACTTGTCAAATCATCACACAACCCAGTGAGGTAAAAATTAAAACCCCTAATTACAGAGGGGGAAATGAAGACCTGGGGATAGCATGTAGACTGCCCAGGGCCACATACCTAGAAAATATTAGAATCAGGCTCTCAGCCCAAGTTGCCTGGAGTCAGGCTCTGCTTTACCCACCATTGGGATTAGTAGAAATACATCTTTTTTTTGTTTGTTTTGTTTTGTTTTGTTTTGTTGACTAGGGATTGAACCCAGGGGCATTCTACCTCCCAGCTACACCCCCAGCCCTTTTTTGTTTTGTTTGGAAACAGGGTCTCACTAGGTTGCTGAAAAGCTCAAAATGTTGCTGAGGCTGTCCTTGAAACTGCGATCCTCCTGTCTCAGTCTCCCAAGTACAAAATAACTTTTAATTGCCTGGCAGACAATAAACACTCAACAAGTGGTAGGGTTTGTATATTTGCATGGGTGGTGGTAGTTATGATCCTAATGTTATTTCCCAAAGTGAGCTGAGCTTGCTGTCCATTCAGCATTAGGTTGATTTCCAAGGGTGTGGTAGGAAGTGGCCTTGCTGATCAGTAGGTGGAGCTCTTTCCTCTGATTATATATTTACCCCCCACCAACAACAACCACTATGGTATTGTGAGGTAGGTAGATAATAGGAGACATGTCAAATATTAAACTGAAACTTCATCCACCTCCATCATAAAATTTTATGTAAAAGTCTATGACAATATTAGAAGTTTCTGGCTTTTATCAAACGGCATTTGGAATCCATAGAGTCAAATAACGCTCACTTTGTGCCTCTGTTCAGTTGAATAGAGTTAATGGTATGTGTTATGTAAAGAATATCTGATGAGAATAAAATGTAAAATATGCTGTGACATGCAAATAAGAGCAATTAGAGCATTTAGCTTTCATAGTCATACCTCTTTATACTTAATTCCTTTCAAACCATGCTCACACAAATATCCAATACCCTTTTAACAGATTAAGAGAGTGAACTTGAAGTTAAATGAATAGGGAATCATTATTATTGCAATATACACTCTGTCTCTAGCGCTTTCTCCACTGTAGTATGCTGGCTGTCACCGATGCTGTGTTAGTGACATTGTTTCCTGCGTTTCTTCTTTTCTCCTGTACTTTCCTGAAGCCCCATGTAACCGTGTCAAGATGCAGTTGAACGCAGTGATGGGAACACTGGATTTGAGTTCTGCCTCTACCATCTCTCAGTTATGTGAGCTTGAACACATCACTCGCTCTCCCTGTGCTTTGGGGTTGTTTAGTGGCGATGCTGACTGGACCTGCTTAGCAGGGTTGTTGAGGGGAATAAGTGACTTGGACCAATAAAGTATTTAGAGCTATTCCTGGCCCTCACAAAGTCTACAACAACTGTGAAAAATTACTAGCTACTTTTTCTCCCCATCTTCCCTCTCTTTTTGGAGGGGAGGGGTGGCACTGGGGGTTGAACCCAGGGGCATTCTACCTCTGAACCACACCCCCAGACCTTTTTTTAATTTTTTTTGTTTTAAAACAGGGTCTCGCTAGCTACACTGCTGAGGCTGTCCTTGAACCCATGATCCTCCTGTTTTGGCCTCCCAAGTACTGGGATTACAGGGTTGCGCCACCAGCCCGCTTCCTTCTTCTCTTTCTTGCTCCCTTCATCCCATAAACAGTTATGGAGTACTCGTGTGGAACAAGGAAGCCACTGAGGGAGATATTAGAAGTATAAACCCAAGATTTAAAGTTTGGATTTCAATTATCAGCTGTGCCACTAGAAATAGAAAAGATCCAACCACAGCCATCAGGACGCTCAAAGGAAGGCAGGAGGGAGAGAGAGTGAGCAGAGAATGTACATTGTACGATGTCACCAATGTATTTCTGTTTTGTTCCCCAGTGGAAGTAATCCTTTATTCATTCATCCAGTGTTCTGTATTTGGAAAAATAAATGTAGAGACCAAAGCGGTGCTCAATAAATGCTCAGATATGGGAATGGAGTCAATAATGGGTATACACATTTATTATATAGAAGTAAATGTGAATCCCATTCCATTCATTCAGTAAAGATTTCTTGAGCATATTGTCTGTTTAGTGCACAGTGCTAAATGGGAGGAAATTTTTTTAAAAAGTGAGTCAGATGTGGATTCTACCCTCTGACAATCAAAACCTAATTCACAAGACAAGAAATGTAATAAATAAATGTTAGAAACAGAGAATATGTATCATAAGGAAGAGGCAAAATTCTTTTAAGTACATTTATACAATTAACAATCTCAACATTTATGGGACACAAAGCTATTGAAGATATATGATTTCATTTGAAACACTTTGTATCAGTATAGAAAATCACCAGGAAAGAGAAACTGAGCCGGGCATGTTGGTGCACATCTGTAATCCCAGTACTTGGGAGGCTGAGACAGGAGGATCACAGGTTAACGGACAGCTTCAGCAACATAGCAAGACTCCCGGCAACCTAGTGAGACCCTGTTTCAAAACAAAAAATAAAATTGGGCTGTGGGTATAGCTCAGAGGTAGAACACCCCCTGGGTTCAATTCCCAGTACCACAAAAAAAAAAAAAAAGAAAAAGAAAAAGGAAAAGGAAAAGGAAAGGAAAAAGAAAAAGAAAAGCTGAGTGAGATATGTATTTCCTTCTTTTCTTTGCAATGATATTATAAAAATATTTTAATAAGAGAAATCTTACTGAAGAAAAATTGTCAAATATCTTCCAACTTTCTACTAGGAGGCTCAAATAGTCTGTCTTCAGGCAGGGCAATTCAGTAAGAAGAAAACGAGTAGGACAGACAGGGGTTTCAGCTTTGCTCTTATTTGACCGTGGACAATTCATTTAACTTCTTAATAACTTCAGTCTGTTGTCTATAAAATGGGGATCGTAATAACTGCATTGCCACAATCTCGAGGATGCCAAAGAGATGCAATGAAATATTAAATAGGAATATTCTAGAATATAAATTCTACTGAAAACAGGAGACTGCATAAACCAAAGCTGTTGAGTTGATAGTACAGAAAAATAGGCCAAGACTTCATTATTGGTAAAACAGAGGTCAGGAGCCTGTGGGAGCCTATATTCCAGGTCGACTCCTAGTGCTGAACGCTGCCCAGGACAAGCCCTTTGGATTCTCATTTCTGGATCCCCTTCGCACCTGGGACCATGCTTTGCATGTGACAGTAGATTCAGTATCACTGATAGAATGGCCCTTAGAAGTTTTAATAACTTTTAGGAGATTTGGCAAATACATTTCTAATTAATTTATTTATTATATAGGAATAGATTTTAATTCCCTTCCACTCAGAATAGTTAAACCAATTAAGACTCCATTCCCATATCTGAGCATTTATTGAGCACCACATTGCTCTCTTTGCTTTTTCCCAATTATAGAATACAACACATAGAAAAGTATACAATTCTACACAAGGGACTCCAGTTGATAATGGAGAACCCTCAGCGGAACAAGGGAAGTGGTACAGGGGAAGGGGAAGGGCAAGAAAGAAGCGAATCAGTGGAATTACTACCATAAACAATATGTACATGTGAAAATATACCAACATCATTCTCGGTACTTCATACAGGTGGGGGAGGCGGGGGGGGGGACACTAAAGAAAAGTATACAATTCTAAATACTTGTAATTTTAAACAAGGAAGTTAGTGGCCTGGAAAACCAACCGTTGTTCTCTTTTCTCAATTATATTATGATTTTATGGCAACCGTATGCATAGCACATGGTAGAGATGGTTTCCTGTTTGCTGATCTGACCTGAAATCAGGGTCTTAGGGAACAAACCGAAGCTAGATTTTCAGTGTCTGGCTGGGCTGCTGATGTTTTGGGGTTCTTATTTCTTTCTCTAACAATTGAGTCTGATAATTCAAGCCATCTATTTAATTTGAAAAAATGTTATGGGAATTCTATCCCAATGCTGTTAGGCACTTGAATATCCCTGGACTGTAGAAGATGTAAGAGCAACACATAAAACCACTGGTTAAAATGTTGCTTCTGCATTTACCTATCAATCAGCTATAGGAAAAAATAAAGAGAAATTGTACAATCTCAACTTTTTCATCTCAACCAGCTCTTTTTAGGTCTCATTTATATACAAACCCTACAACACTCTTCTATAGATCCTTTGCCTACTTTACATTAAAGTGAAGAGCCCAGACAAGGAGAGGAGGGTGAGAGCCTGCCAGAGGAGAAGTCTACAGAAATTACCATTTGTGCTTAGAAAACACAGGAATAAAAATAGCATATTTATGTATCTCTTTGAGGAGGTTAAAATGCTCTATATCTTGTGCTAAATGCTGTTGCTAACTCTTAACTCCACTTCAAAAAGAAGGTATGAAGAGGAATGGGCTAAGATTTCATCATTCTAGTATCAAAAAGCATGTAACTAATGCAAAGGATGCTGACTTCTTCAATGTTTTACTTTAAAAAACAGTCTAAACTACCACACCAGGTGTGGTGGTGCATGCCTGTAATTCCAGTACTTGGGAGGCTGAGACAGGAGGATCTCAGGTTTGAGGACAGCCTCAGCAAGTAGTGAGACTCTTATCAACCTAGTGAGACCCTGTATCAAAATAAAAATAATAAAATAGGGCTGGAGGTTTATCTCAGAGGTAGAATGCCCCTGGATTCAATCCCTAGTACCAAAAAACAAACAAGTAAACAAACAAACAAACAAAAAACACCTAAACTGTCACAAAGTGATCCCTCCAGTTATCATGAGGTATTAAAGGAAACTGAGTGCAGGGCTAGGACACCTGGGTCTACCCATGTGAGCTGATTTCCTTGCTCTTGGTGCCAAAGAGAAACTTGTTTCTTTTCCTTATCTTATTAATATTCAACTCACAGTACAAATTCCACAGTATAAGTTTTCAAAGACCCTAGTACTCCCTGAGAGATAAGGAGGGTACTGGGGAGCCCGATGGGGGTTCCTATACCAACAGTAGCAAGGAGTCGCTTTCATACGACCAGCCTATGTCTGTCAAGGAGCCATGATATATAGGCAGCAGAATGAATATTAGCAATAACAAGTAAGTCTAGAGGTTAAGTGTTTTCTAGAATCAGATCCCAATACAACCTCCCTAGGTCTACTCTGCCATTGGAGTTGAGGTGTAGCAGTTGTATTTGAAGACTTGATAACTATTTTTCAAGGAAAGTCTTTAACCAGCCCCCTCCCCAATCCCAGCTCCATCCCTAGCCCTCAGCTTCTCCAGCTCTCTAATAGGAGGAATTTATTTTACTAGCTCACAGTAATATCCAAAGAACTACCCATTTTCAGTGCTGGCTTTGAAAATGGAAAATACTATTACATTACAAGATTTATTTGATAAGGATGAGTTTTTATAACTTTTAAAAATTAGGGTAGATGATCAAAAGTGTACATTTGTGTGCTAACTTCTACAGAAGGAAGGATATGTAAAATAAATAAAAACTATCTTGAGAACTGATCCAAGCATTCTTCTGTTTGATTTGGTGATTGGAGAATGGGATGTGTGAACTCAAAATGCATAAAAATGCTAGAAGCCCAGATTATCAGTGATAGTTATCAGCGTGTCCTTCTAGTTAGATGTTCTTGTTTGATGAGGGCTACCGTATATTTCACCTGTGATTGCCAATTTTCTTTCTTTCTTTTCTTCTCTCTCCCTCCCCCTACCTCTCTTCTCTTCTCTTCTCTTCTCTTCTCTTCTCTTCTCTTCTCTTCTCTTCTCTTCTC
>PVJS01039097.1:0-10081 GCA_004027185.1 Glis glis
ATTCTACTTCCGGGCTACACCCCCAGTCCTATTTTTTATTCTTTATTTTGAAACAGGGTCTCACTAAGTTGTGAAGGACCTCACTAAGTAGCTGAGGCTGGCCATGAACCCGGATCCTCCTGTCTCAGCCTCTCAAGTACTGGGATTACTGGCATGTGCCACCATGCCTGGTGATTGGTTGTATGTAAACTAACATTTTCCAAGTAAAATTGACCAGAAACTTTGCAAAATAACATCTTATGAAAAGCAGGTTGAGAAATCTTGATTACCAAATGATGTAAGTCACTTGCTTGATAAATCAACTACTCCATGGTTTGCAACGTCTTGCAGCGCGCAGTCCTTCAACTTGATTTTTCTCTTTTATTGGCTGAATCCTAACACTATCCTTTTCCCTCCATGACCACTTTCTGACCAACAGCAAGAATTATAATTGCAATGCCCAGAACCCACGCCCTGCCAAGTTTACCCACAGAATTTCCCAAGTGTCCATGTCCTATTCACAAATGGTCTATTTTAAAATATTACTTTCATGTGTGTTATAAAACAAACTTTTCAGTTGATTTCCTCTAACACATTTATTCTCTTTGACTTATGTAACATAGTTCAATGTCACCGAGTCCAAGGCTATTTACTAGGTGCAGAATAAGCCTGGACTAAATGGGTAATGGTCCTATTTCCTGGCAATTAATGTTATATTGTGGTTGTTACCTGGTGGTATGAGCAGGCAGTGCATTCAAGCTAAAATATTAACTCCTTAGGATGGCATAAAAGGTTAGGTGTTTTTGTTTCTAAGGTTGCATGGAAGGGGTACACCCAGATCACCACTTGGTAATGGAAGTTTAGCAAAGGAAATCAATAGAAAACAAGGTGACCTGGGCTACTGTTTCACAATGTGGTTGTAAACATACCTTAGATCCTGGTATTCAATAGCCGAGTTATCCCATAAATCTCATGGATAATTGTTAACAATATTTTTACACTATTTTGGATAAAGTTATAACTTATGTGATTACTTTCCCTGTGAGCATTTTCTATTCAAACATCCCAAGAGTGATGACTCATTTTTACTAGTTTTACTAGTTTGTCACACCACACCAAGAAATCTTACTAGGCAGTTTTATTCCAAGCTACTGCAAAGGCCACTGACCACCCTCAAGTTCAGGCCTAACTTAGAACCTCGTGCTTTTGAAACTAGCCCAGTGCCTAATACCATCAACCATGTGGATATGTGCATCTGCTGACACACATGTCATAAATCCAAGCAATGGTTCTAGAAATAATTACTTTTTCTTTCTGTCCTCAAAGATGTTATAATGACTGTGGTCATGGGAGCCCAGATTTTCAAGAATTTGTTTTGGTTGAGAGCCTGTCACTTTTCCTCATTAAAAATAAATGAATTGCTACTCTTTAAATTTTCCATGTCCTTGCTTGCTGCCATGATTTGGACCATCATAACCATATGTTCTAGTTTTCCCAAGGTAATTCTTATCTTAGAAAGTGAGAAATTTTACAAAAGTGCATGAAGAAATTATTTTTCTATTTAACTAAACTGACACTATTTAGTATTGTTTTCCCTCAATTGCTTTTGTTAAATATGAATCCAAGTGCTTGCAAACTTCTATGGCTAAAGGCGATGTTTCCTTAGTCAATTAAGCTATATCTAGTGGGATCCGCACAGTACTTGACAGATATTACTACTTCTGGCATCTTTAGCAAAAATAAAAGTAAAATGGTCTATAGACAAAGTAATAGGAAAGAGTAAATTTCTAAAAATTAAAAATGTATTGTTCTAGTAAATTTTCTACATTAAATAAACAATATGTGTGTATTATATTCTTGACTAGAGTCAGATCTTTCTTATATACGCACTGTATTCCCACCTTTGAGTAATGTTAGAAAAAATTCATATGTTCTACATTTTGATGATGAGCATTTATTATATGCGAGGTTCATTTTTTAGGTTTGGGAATACAGTAGTTAAAAAAAAGAGGACAACATTTATGTCTTCCTGAAGTGATAATTTAATGGGGAAGGCATAAAAAGCAAATAAATATGTAAATATATAATACATTATCAAGCAAAGATAGTAGTTACAAGGAAAAAAAGTATGTGCTTACTGCAAATTATCCCTCCTCCTCCTCCTCCTCCTCCTCCTCCTCCTCCTCCTCTTCTTCCTCGGCCTCCTTCTCCTTCTCCTCCTCTTCTTGGTACTGGAGGTTGAACCCAGAGGCATTCTGCCTCTGAGCTATACCCCCAGCCCCATTTTATTTTAAAACAGGGTCTTACTAAATTGCTATGGGTATTGCTAAGTTATAGAGGCTGACCTCGAACCTGCAATCCTCCTGTCTCAGCCTCACAAGAAGGGGGATTAGTTGTATAAGTTGACTACAATGGATTTCTATTACAGGATGATTATCCCTTATCTGAAATGCTTAGGACCAGAGTGTTTTGAATTTCACATTTATTTCCAGATTTTGGAATATTTGCATATATATAATGAAATACCCTTTGTAGGTGTGCTTGCAAGGAAAATCTGGGCACGTGCAGAAAAGATATCGCCCAGATAAAGAGGGCTGGAAGCATCCTTTTTCCTTTGGGGATACTGAATAAACTTTTGTGTCTGAGGTTTGTCTGCTACCTGTCACATGAGGTTAGGTGTGGAATTTTCCATTTGTAGCATCATATTGGTATTTAATAGGTTTCAAATGTTGGAGCATTAAGGATTTCAAATTTTTGGACTGCTCAGTTTGTATTTGCAATCAAAAGACATCTCAATAGTTACACCTTCATTTAAAGAATTTCTCTTTTACTATTTGCTACCTATATTCCAAGTAGCAGCTTCCCACTTAACCAGCAGATCGATTCCAAAAGTTCTCAGAAGTTTATAAACTAACATCTGAATAGCAACTAGAGGTGAACCGAGCAGCAATGAATACTGTAGTCATAAACCACTTCCTCATCACATTTCTCCCCTCATTTTGAAAAAATACTTTTCCTCCTGAACATCCCTTTTTATTGCATGCCATCTAAGTCTTAAAACTTATTTTAAGCCAGAAGGCATAAGCAAACTATATGAATTATATTTCTGCAGCTTCTACAGCCTTGGTCCCACTTATGTGACACAATGACAATGTGGTCCATCTACTTGGATCTTAGGAAGGGTATGACCCTGGTTTAAGGCCAAGATCCTTTCTGGAGAGAGTTAGGTAGATTCTGATAATGGAGGCTTGTTATTGGATAATTTCCAGCCCTACAAACTTCAAAATTGCTTATCAAAATCTTCTGAAATCTCAGATTACAGTGAATTTGCCAAAGACTGTCCTGTTTAGGGAAAGTTATGGGAAAATAAGACCTCTTGACTTGGCATTGTTTTGACCAAGCAGGCTAGGAGGGAGGGGAATTGCAATTTTGAATTTTTGAATGAAAAACTAAGGAAAGAATATATAGAAAGCCAGTGAGCAATTCTTGACCATGGTGTTGTACATTCCTTTGAAATCTGATGGTTCAATTCAACCTTTCTCTTTGGCCAGAAGTCTGAGAGTATAGTTTGTATGAAAATGTTGCTCAATATCAGGAATAAATCATAGTCCTTTAGTCATGTTTGCAGTAGAAGTGGACCTGTGATGAAATTCCATGAACTCTCAAATCTCAGAATAGACAGTCCAGGAACTGGGCAATGGTTAATGTGTACTCATATACAATGAGTCAGATGGGGTGAGGAAGGGTGTAGTGGGTAAAACCCAGCTATATCCACTTGATACCATGAGAATATCACCCCCCTCACATTCTGGAAACAGAACAAGGACCATATAAAAACCACTTAGCATATTTTTCACTAGCCCATACAATGCTGCCATTTCAATGCCATATGTACTTATATATAGCACATAACATAAATACATGTACATATACAATTTGTCTAATAAAAGTTGTGGGCTCAGTTCATGTATTACTTGAGACCTTATCATCTTATTTAAAAAAAACCTTAGGGTTCAGTGGAAGAACTTACAAATTACAAATGTGCATTCAAATTGTGTAAAATAGAGAAAGGGTATTGGCAGACTGGAGAAGTGTGTCCTGTGCATAACAAACATGGAAGCTGGTCAGTTTCTGCTGCTGTAGCTGAAATCCAGGGCCCACAGTGCTCAATCACTCCCTCTGTACTCCTGTGTTCTGAATCCCTGCTGCCATCTTGCCATTTTGTCACCGGAGATATAAGTGATCCCAAATCCATGGTCTTGAACTTCCTTACTAGTGTATGATTGGCTAGACATGCTGAAAGGCTTCCAGGTTTTCACATGCAATCACATCAATACGCTGAATAAGAAAGAAAGTAAATAATTTAAAATTCACAGCTAAGCCCCAAAGAAAGCATATGAAATCCAGGGAGGTAAGCCACTGCTGATCCATGCGCCATCCCAAGGGCACGGAGGTGAATCTGTAACCAGTAACCTCAGGCAAGAAGCCGGGCCCCAGGCAGGGTGGGGCATCAGGCAAATCCCTGAATAAGATTTGAACTCTTCAAATGGCAATTCCTCCATGAAATGGTGAATAAGAATAATATCAGTCTTGCAAATACCAAATTAACTTTTCTGTATTGGTTTGGGATAAAGAAAAAAAAGTTGTGGAACTGGAAGCAAGTCTTTCTGTGTGAAGACACATTTTTCTTCCTGTTGATGTCTCAGAAAGAACCCACTTTTAGTTCACTAACTGAGAAAATAGTTTGATCAACACAGAGGCTAGAGTTTTATCTGAGAAATCGGGAACACAGATTTCCTGGCAGGTGGGAGTTCACAGGAACCCACAGCTCCAGAGAGTTTTATCTACATCACTCCCTCCTGAGCAACCTTGGTAGGATAGAGCCTGGGAAAGTCCTTCAGGGCCACAGGCCATCCACAATTTCACAGGTAATTAGCAAATTGGAATCCCTTGATGAGAAGTACTGTGTAATTTTCTAAGTGCTAAATATTTGAATACTTGGATTTAAATCAGAAATAGAAAATGAGATATTGTGGGAAACCACTAGCAAATGAAGTCCCTGATGGGCCTGCAAATAGCATGCCATGTGGTCATATGTCTGCCGCACCCTGGGCAGCGGCGTGCAATATTCGTGGGCCACAGACTCCATTTGGACTCTGGCGCCGTCTGCTTTGAGGGTTACTGCCCAGCACTTGCCTCAACACACAGGCTGGTCTCTGCATCTACTCTTGTTTTCTGTCTTGCTTCTGACAGGTACGGGAATATCTTCTCCTCTTCTAGAGATCCACGGTTTCTGAGATCCATCCAGCACTTTGAATGAAAAAGTCGTCAGGATTATCTTTACTAAGGAAGAAAAGAAAAATATGAGCATTGATTTACACTTGGCTCAAATGAGTCCATTAGCCTTTTCTCAGCGTTTCAAATCAGTGATTTTTTAATTCCTTGTTTTATAGTGAAACATAGAGATTGTCTGGAAGAGTGGTAGGGAAGACAGAAGAAATAGAGAAAGATGGGGAAAGATCTGTTACAATATATGAAATGAACATAAAAGCTGTACCTGTAATCCCAGTACTTGGGAGGCTGAGGCAGAAGGATTGCAGGTTCAAGGCCAGCCTCAGTAAATTAGGGAGACCTTCCCTTCAGCAACTTAGCAAGATTCTGTTTCAAAATAAAAAATAAAAAGAGCTGGGGGGGTTAGTTTGGAGATAGAATGTCCCTGGGTTTAATTCCCAGTATAAAAAAGAAGAGGAAAGAAAGGAAAAGAAAATAAAAGAAAAAAGAACTTCAAACATCTAGAACCTAAGAAAGGGCCATTGGTGACTCACTCAGGATTGTTCTTTCTGCACTTTTCTCTCCTCCCCAGTTTGGTAGCTGGAAAATAAAGTAGTATTCTTTTATCTATGGGAGATTAAATCCAAGACCCCTTGTGGATGTCTTGAAATTGCTCATAATACCAAACCTTATACAAGCACTACAATATAATGACAACTGAGATGGCTAGTAAGTGACTAATAGGCAGGTAGTGCACACGGCCTGGATACAAAACAAAGGGTAGTGGGATGGAGTGGGATGGCGACAGATTTCATCACAGTACGCAGAATGGCATGCAATTTAAAATTCAGCAATTAGCCAGGCATGGTGGAACAAGCTTGTAATCCCAGTACTTGGGAGGCTGAGCTAGGAGGAGCTCAGGTTCAAGGCCACCCTCAGGAACTTAGTGAGAGTCTCAGTAACTTAGTGAGGCCCTGTTCCAAAACAAAAAATTAAAAGGGCTGGGGGTGTAGCTCAGAGGTAGCATGCCCTTGGGTTCAATCCCCAGCAAACACAGACACACGTACACACACACACACATACACACACACTAAAATAAATAAAATAAAACTTTGGAATTGTTTGTTTCTGGAAATTTCCATTTAGTATATTCAGACCATGATTGGCCACAGGTAACTGAAACTGTAGAAAGTGAAACAGCAGGTCAGGGGGACCATTGTACCCTCTCACTTCATTTGTCTCTCTCGTTACTTACTTTCAGTTTACCTTAACCCAATAAAAAATTAAAATTCTTTAAAGAACTGGAATATCTTCAATGGGTCAAGGGCATTAACACACAGATTTTTTTTTTTTTTTGTGGTACCGGGGATTGAACGCAGGGGCGTTCTACCTCTGCGCTACACCCCCGGCCCTATTTTTTATGCTTTATTTTGAAACCGGGTCTCACAAAGTTGCGGAGGGCCTCACTAGGTAGAGAGAGAGAGAGAGACAGAGAGAAAGCAAGAGCTGAGGCTGGCCGCGAACCCGGATCCTCCAGTCTCCGCCTCCCAAAGTAATGGGATTACAAGCGTGCGCCACCACGCCCGGCTACAGATATTCATTTAAAAAAGAAAGAAAGAAAAGGAAAAAATAAGTCAGCTTTTCTCAACTGTCTTTTCATTTTTTTCTTTTTTTTCCCTTTCTTTTTTTTTTTGCAGTGCTGGATCTTTTAATTTTTCACCCTCCTCAAGAGTCAATCTAGAAGTTTTCTCCCTCATCACTTTTCCTCTTAGAAATGTTAATACCACAGACACTATGTATATCCACTTATGTTTTGTGACCTTTTAGAGGGTCATAATTATTGTAATATATAAAAATTTTCACTCACCTCAAATAATTTTTGCTCATGGGGGCATATTGTCCCATGAAACTGCATGGATTAATTGAATATCTTCACTTCCAATACCATCATAATTAGTGTGGAATAGTAAAAACAATACTCAATTTATGGTCACTTTGCTATGGAGGGTTAGAGTATCAATTCAACCATGTAATATGTTATTCTAAAAAAATTATTCAGTTTCCTGGAATGTCAATTTTCTGAGCATGCAGATAAACAGAACTGAAAATACTTATCTCTTACATCAGAAGGTTGTTGTAAAAGTAAATTTTCCTGAGATAAGTTCATTTATCAAGTTAGAACTCTCCATGAGCTTGCCTTTCATCTCTTTCTTCACAAAACCAGGGTCTGGTGGTATCATTAACATGGAAGGGGCCATGGGCTGCCTGATGTTTTAGGTAAGCAAGCAGCCAGATAATGAAATTCTGAGGGGGGGACTTTGTCTAGGCATGAAGGAGGAGAATTCATGCTTAATGGTGGCAAAGGCCACGAAGGAAAATCTTGGAATATTTCCCCTGGCAAGCTTTAAGAAAAATATTAAACATTTCTTGACTTCATTGAATTATTTGCAAACAGGGGCTCGACTAAGTGATTGCAAATCATTCCTCTACCATTTAGTTCATTGCTTTTCTATAAGGAACTTAATTATCTGTAGACAACTTAAGGTTTCAATGAATGTAAACATTTCTTTCTTTTTTTTTTTTGTGGTACCGGGGATTGAACCCAGGGGCGTTCTACCTCCACGCTACACCCCCGGCCCTATTTTTTTTTTTTATACTTTATTTTGAAACCGGGTCTCACGAAGTTGCGGAGGGCCTCACTAAGCAGAGAGAGAGACAGACAGAGAGAGAGAGAGAGAGAGAGAGAGCTGAGGCTGGCCGAGAACCTGGATCCTCCGGTCTCCGCCTCCCAAAGTACTGGGATTACAAGCGTGTGCCACCATGCCCGGCTGTAAACATTTATTTCTAACCCTAGCTTTTTAAGTATAACATCTACATGTTGGTTTTGTAAAACACATTTAATTTTCAATTCTCATCTACTTCTAAAATACACAATCAGTTGAAAAATAATACTGCACCTGACATTTATTGGGTGCACAGTACATGCAGGACCCCAGATAGATATATTATAGTCAAGGTTTCTAACCCCTGTAGTAGCCTATAGTGGTAACGTTCCTCACTTCACTGGTTATTTATTGTAGCACTGATCACTTTATTTTCAGCAGCCCATATCCCATCCACTGTTTTGCTTTTCATGGTTTCATTTATCCTCACTTAATGGTGGTCCAGAAGTATTAAATGAAAAATTCCAGAAATAAGCGATTCATAAGTTTTAAATGACATACCACTCTGAGTAGCATGATGAAATCTTATGCCATTCCTGCTCCATACCATCTGGGGCAGGAATCACACCTGTGTACACAGCATATCCACACTGTAGACACTATCCAGTCATCCAGTAGTCATGTAGTAGCTATCTCAGTGATCGGTATATTGTCATAATATCACAGTGCTTGTGTTCAAGTAACCTCATTTTACTTAATGACCCCCAAAGCACAAGAGGAATGATGTTGACAATTTGGATGTGCCAAAGAGAAACTAAAGGGCTTCCTTTAAGTGAAAAGGTAAAGTTCCTGACTTAACAAGGAATAATAAAAAAATATGGCAAGGTTGCTAAAGTCTATATAAGAACAAATCTCTACTATTCATGGAATTGTGGGGGAAGTTTTTGTGCTAGTTGTGCTTTTGCATCTCAAACTGCAAAAATTATGACTACTGTGCTATAAATACTCAGTTCACATGGAAAAGGCATTAAATTTTGTGTATGTAGAAGAAAACACAGTATACGTAGGGGTTGCTATTATCCATAGTGTCAGACATCCACTGGGGATCTTCAACAGATCTCTCATGGATACGGAAGAGCTTTATACTCCAAATTCTGTAGGCCATCAGTTTGAAGTGAGTTCAGCTGGGCATTTCTGCTGATCTTGCTTGGAGTCACCGATGTGGCCTCAGTCCAACAGTGGATTGGCTAGAGGCTGCTGGTCTAGGGACCCTCGCTAGGGTGTCTTGTCTCTGTTCCATGTGGTCATTCTTTCTCCTGCAGATCAGCCTGGGCTAGGTCTCCTGGCTGCAGCATGCCAAGTAGGAAATATAAACACTGCATGGCGGCCTGAGCCTGACACTCAGGACTCACAGGCCATTTCCAGCAAGTCACGAGGCCAGCCCACATTCAGGAAAGGTGAAAACACATTGCGTTTCTTCATGGAGAGATGCCAAGAATTTGTGGCCATTTTTAATCTATTACATATGCTCTCACAGACAAGTGACATGGGACCTGTAGGGGTTATGTAACACATCCAAGATCTAATAGCCAGCAATGAGATCACAGAGGTGAGCTCTAATTGAAATTTTTGGATTCCAAAATCCATGCCCTTTTAACCACCTAGCATTGCATTCAACTGCACTTTATACACATCTGAATTGCCCGAAGCACTTGTTGGACTGAATTGCAACCCAACTGCCCCCCACAGAGGCCTACTTTATATATTGAAGTCCCTAACCTTAGTACTTCAGAATGTGGCTGTATTTGAATATATGGTAATTAAGATAAATGAGTTGGTTAGATTAGGCTCTGATCAAGTATTGTCTTTGTAAGAAGAGATTAGGAACCAGACAACACACAAAGGAAAGCTCGTGTGAAGACAGAGGGAGGAGTTGGCCATCTGCCATCTACAGACTGCAAGGCAACTAACCCTGCAGGCACCTTGGTCTCAGGTTTCCAGCCCCTAAAATTCTGACAAGATGGATTTGTGTTGTTTCAGGGTTTCAGCCTGTGGTTCTTTTTTATGGAGGCCCTAGCTAACTAATATAGCAGGTTATGCAAGTTGGCTCTGTAATGACCCATTTACAGCACTGAAATAGTTAAAGTTAAAACTGCTTGCTGCAGGCT
>PVJS01039098.1:0-19076 GCA_004027185.1 Glis glis
TGTGTGTGTGTGTGTGTGTGTGTATGTGTGTGTGTGTGTGTGTACATACATACATTTATATATGTGTGTATATATATATTCTCATTATAATGTTTGAAAAACCTATAAATTAAAATTTGGAATGAATTTTAAATGTATGCAAAAGTAAAATAAGCTTATTTGGGGACAGTTTAGGAACTTGGGATTTACTCTGCACCTGGATTGCAAATTGCAGCTAAAATTATAAACCAAATGACAAATCCAAACCTGGAGCCCAAATTTAAAAGCTATAGAAATTCATTTGAAGGATTATATATAATTAAATCCATTGATGAAATATAAATATATCCCCTAGAGATGGCATGTCACTTCAGTGGTTACTTAAATGCTAAGAAAATGCACCTGAATCTACATGGATTTCCAAAACTTGATAGCATATTTGGAACTCATTTTATGGAAGAACTGATGGGTTTTGAAGGATTGAACTCATAACTAAGAAACACTAAGTAAAAGGTTTAAAACTCCTTTCAGGAGAACTGATAAATGAACTAACCAGAGATCTAAGGATGTAGATCTATTCATAGCCTGAAAAATATATCTAACCCAACTATCCTCAAATATTTTGTCCATGGATAAGTCAAGGTAGCCGGTGTAAAAGGTCAGCATCACTGTCACAGTTTGAAGGCTTGGAGTTTCAATGATGAGTTCATCAACTAGACTATTGATACTGTTTCCATTATAATAGAAGCTAAAGAGCTATTAGACTAGATTTCCCTTCCTTTGGCAGACAGAAAGCCAGCTCTCCATGCTGACATGTTGTCCATATACATCAGCAACTGAGAAAATGACACCGTGTCTTATTAGTTTGCATACTGTGTGTTTAAAAGTAAACCGCATATATTTGATTAAAAATTCTTTATGTGCTTTTTGTCATCTATTCACAGGACTAAATGTTGGATATAATTTTTCTTTACACTGCCAACTTCTCTGAAGGTAACATGCTCTCTACGTGAATGTGTGGATGTATGTGTTTGTATAT
Organism: Glis glis; assembly: GCA_004027185.1. Classification (NCBI taxonomy): domain Eukaryota; kingdom Metazoa; phylum Chordata; class Mammalia; order Rodentia; family Gliridae; genus Glis; species Glis glis. Next base: position 1,019 of record PVJS01039098.1, read on the forward strand.
GTGTGTATGTAATATATAGGTTTTCTTCACTGTATGCCATAAGGACCTCAAAAATTAACAACATACAATGACATGAATTCACATAAATGCATATTTTAATACACGTTTGATCTTAAATTTATATATATATACATATATGCTTTTATCAATGAATTTTGTGCTTTCCATGTAACTTATTATACTCATTAATCTGTTCTTAGAAAATGATTTGTTCACAAGTTTTTCCTGATCCTACTTGCAACAATTTGAGTATGAAGCAATTGTTTTCAGTTCATCAATCTTTATGCAAATCATGTATTACCTATTTTTAAAAAGTCCTCATATGTTAACTTATCAAGAGACCTGGTAGTGCTGGATTTTAGATTGAGGGATAAAAGCAGGTAAATGAAACACATAGCTCCTGGTGGGTTCATCCTACTTAGCTTATTCTTGTAGTAAAAACTACAAGAATATCTTCTAGATAGGGTGCACACCCCTCAATTCAGCTATATTTTAACATGTGGCATTAGAGATTTCAGGCTTCTTTGCACTCACTGCAGGTCGAGGGCACTTTTCAGAAGACAAAGAATAGGAAATATTCAGTCATGGTAGGTGGTTCTTACTTCCCAAGAATCTTTTTATATTGGTATGTTTCTCAGAAAGAGGCACATACCTCCTGAGAGTTTGGCTTGTCATTTGTGAAAAATGTAAGGCCATAAGAATTCATGATATGTCTTTTTATATCAATAGTGGGGATATTCAAGATCTCAGAAATTTAGAAAACCTACCTAGCAATGTTTAAAACATAATTTTTGAGTGCTGGTGCCACTTTTGGCTTTATATTATTTTTCCTATCTTTACTTTCATTCTGCCCTGATGTTTTATCTTCTTTTGGGAAGCTGGATTATTCTTCCTGGACTATGATGTGTAAATTAACTGTATAACTACATAAAATAAGCACAGGTGAGATATTATCAAGTTATCTGAGACAATTTTTCTTATTTTATGGTCAAAATTCTAAAATCTGAAAACTTTTATATTTATACATCTGTTCTTGTATTCACTTGAATATTGGCCATTTTTAGTTCTTTGTTTTTACTTTAAGTTTGATCTATTGGCAGAAAAATTATTTTCCTATTTATGTTTATTAAAGACTTTGAAATAAACTCTCAGCCAGTTATCATAAGCAATATTTATGTTGGTGTCATTATCTAAGTACAGTTGTAAAAATTCATGCTATGATTACAATAACCACACACCATTTTATATTCTCATCATGAATAAGGAGTTATTACAATGCTGGGGCAGAAATATTCTTTGATCAAAAGCCCTAGACATTATTGTACTTGTATCTCTGTTTTTGGGGAGGAAATTTGCTCAGAACACTTTCCAATAATTTAACACCTTTAACAAATAGTTAAAAATTAACCACTTAAGCCGGGTGTGGTGGTGCATGCCTGTGATCCTACTATTTGGGAGGCTGAGACAGGACGATCATAGGTTCATGACCAGCTTCAACAACTTAGCTAGGCCCTTTGTGATTTAGTGAGACTCTGTTTCAAAATAAAAACTAAATAAATAAATAAAATAGGGCTGGGGGTGCAGGTCAGAGGTAGAATGCCCCTAGGTTCAATCCCCAGTACTACAAACAACAGTAACAACAACAACAAAAATAACCACTTAGCTCCATAAAGTCATAGAACTTTCAGAAACAAAAATGAGTCTGCTTTATAAGTCAATAAGTCATGATTAAGGTGACATGTGTCCATGCTGCCACTGTAGTTCTACCTTACAGCTATTGTCCAGACATCCAGTGTGATTAAGCTTTGTCTTTACTTTTTAAATAAAATATTTTAAATAATAGTTGCATTTAAATAAGCCAAGATAGATTTGATCTCCATGGGTGCTTTTAATTTCCATGTTCTTGTTTAATTGCCTTTGAAATGCACATGCGGTCAACAGATTTCTGATGTTAATGTGGTTCATCTGAAGGATGACCAGCATCAACCTGGTGCTTTTCAGAAGCAGCATAAGACTTTCAAGGACAGCAAGAAAAGCTTTGCTAATAAAATAAAATAAAATAAAATAAAATGTGCTGGGACTGTAAGATACCTATAGTGAGGAACAGCTTACTCTTGCTCTCAGTGGCAAGGAAATAGATGATAGCCGACCACTGAGGGTACTAGCCAATGAGCTCGTGCTTTTCATGCTGTGACCTGAAAAATGCACTGAGCCTCCAGGCTGCTAAATAGGGAGGCCAGTGGGAAAGTGGAAAATTTATGATGGGAAATAAGACACTGAGCTGTCTGGTTTTGAGTTACACAGAGCAGTATTCTGTAAAGTTTTTATTGTTTTTTAATGCTTTTTGTTAGTTTGGCTGTTTGAACTTGTCTACATCAACAAGTTCATGTTGATGAACTTGTTGTTTCAAAATAAAACAAAATGACTGGGGATGTAGCTCAGAGATAAAAGCTACAGAAGCTTTTCAGAAGCAGCATAAGACTTTCAAGGACAGCAAGAAAGGCTTTGCTAACAAAATAAAATAAAATGTGTTGGGACTCTAGGATACCTATAGCGAGGAACAGCTTACTCTTGCTCTCAGTGGCAAGGAGATGTAGCTCAGAGAAAGAATGCTTCTGGGTTCAATCCCCAGTATCAAAAAGAAAAAAAAAACAAATAAACAAAAACCACAAAACATTTTGGTCATAACACATCTTGAACAAAATGTTTGTCAACAGTTACCATCCACCATGGGGACAACATTGATTTCATTAATACATGAAAACCAAAAGACCCAAATCTATTGAAGAAACTTCTACATCTATGGCAGGTTCTGTTTGTTTGTTTGTGGTACTAAGCATTGAACCTAAGGGTGTTCTACTTCTGAGCTACATTCCCAACCTATTTTATTTTTATTTTAAAACAGGGTCTTGTTAAGATGCCATATTCCTTGTCTTAGCCTCCCAAGTGCTGGGATTACAGGGATGTGCCACCATGCCCTGCCACAAGTAGGGTTTTAAAGAAGCCTAAAGCTGCAGGTTATACTTTGACACTCTTAGCTGCAGAAGATAAGTTTATATCCTATTCTAAGAAGCACGTCTCTTTTTTTTCTTTAAAAGAATCATTTAAACATTTTCTCTCAGTTTGGGCTTCAAGGTTCTGTTTTTGTGCATAAAAAAGTGATGTGGTGGTTCTTAGGTGTTAACCTCATCAGCACTTATATATTGTGTTGAATTAAAAACAATGTTCTTACAAAATTAAGATACATAGGACACAGAAATATACTTGGATTTCGTTGAAATGCACACATAATTTAAAATTACTTGAAATCAAGCCAGAATATTCTATCAAACCAAAAAGAAATTTCAGTTGTCAAAATGCATGAATGTTTTTTACAACAACACAGAAAACCTGAACTACAAAATATTTGGGATGAAGCTAATGTTAAACAGAGGAAAATACTTCAGCGTGAGAGCAACCACTTTCGTTCCTGCCTGTTATTAACTGTATTTTAGAAATGTTTGAACACTTGAAATGCTCTTTTGTAAATCAAAGTAAATGATTTACAGTTCCATTGGATTTTTTCAAATGAATGTTTCTAATTTTATTTTCATTTCTCTCAATATTTGGAAATCTTCAATCAAATTTTTCAATGAGTAGAGAAAAAACTTCAGCTCTTGAAACTTTTATTAAATTGCAATTATAAAAAGAAAGTGCTTGCCAACAAGAAGACTTTGACATTTATCTCTACAAAAGTAGGGGAAGATGGCTACAAATTAAACCTCGAGGCTACAAACGATATACACATTAGAACTTTGAATTTTTTTACCTGCTTTTTTTTTTGTAACCTGTAGAATAATTCTTTGAGGATGCTCTGATTTTCAATTGGATACATTTATATTCTATACCAGAGTGAAAATAAATTTCAAAGGTATACAATTTTGCAGCATATAATTCAGTTACTATTTACTAACTGAAAGTAATGAGCATAGAAAACATTTTTGTATTTTATTTTAAATAAAAACTTTGTACAAGTTTTTATTCTTGTACAAAATATACATCAAAGTAGGTTTTGAGAATTGATGCAAAAAAATAAAAAGTACCTGTGACAGCATTTCAATTTTGAGCTTAACTATTTACTGATTCCAATATGAAATACAGAATTTAAATTTTACTCTAGTTAGCAGAATTTCCTCCGTACTTGCCAGATATGTCAGCAGTATATTTTCTCAATTGAAAATATTATAGCTAATAGAGAAAATCAGTTGAGAATATAAATAATTTCAATCTTATTAACCCTAAACTAAATGTTTAAAAAAGATTGCAGGTAGTTTTAAGGAAAATTTTTAAAAAATCCATATTGAAAATCACATGTTTTTCAAAAAAATAAATCCAGTGATACTGAATTTTGTGGAAATCTAGCTGGAAAACAGATAATTGTATGGGAGTATTTTTTTTAATATTCTGATATTTAATAATCAATACAAAGATTTTTACTTTAATTACAGACATAAATACTATTTCTAATTTCTAGAGAAGATATTTTTGAAAATAATTTTTGAAATGAAGTATTTACAGGGTAACCCACATAATTCAATGCATTAGTTAATAAATAAATATTTTAATGTATATAATTTTAGTTATTTTAAACATTTCATTTTATTCTCAAAGATTTCTCAGTTGATAATTACATAGTTATGCTATTTACTACATAATATATTAGAAAGCAAATCTATTGATATCTTTCTCAAAACCCCTGTTTTTATACATGAAAACAGATAGTGGAAAATGACTATATAATAGATTCAATGCCTCTCAACAAGTTAATAGAGCCAGTAAAAAAATATTTCCTCTCTTCATATTAGATTCAATGTTTTGCTATTGTTTTAATTTACAGCCTGGGATATAAGTTAGTTTTCAACCTAGGCAAACCAATATGATTCTCACTCTACAAAAGAGGGGATGAAGGAACTATTGCATACCAATTTTTTCACACAAATAAAATGAGTGCTGAGTCCCTATCTCATCATCTGTGCCTTATTGGGGTATATTTTCTATTCATATTTTTGAGCTTTGTCAAAACAAGACCATTTGTGAAAGCATTCCAGTGCTCGACCTTGTTCCATGTGGGTTACTATTGAGATTCTCATGAACCAAGTTGTTCATTCTCCTCCTCCTCCTTCTTCTTTTCTTATTTTGAAGTTCAAATGCTTCTGTGGTTTTCAAGGTACCTGAAAAATGAAAATATTTTCAAATCTGTCTATTCATCCACCATCTTCTTGGACATTAGGAGAATACAAGTCCTAAGCCCCATGTCTTAAAGATTCTGGGTACCTTGCATCTCTGTTGATATGTAACAAAAGTTCTTTCCCTTATTCTATTCCTCCCTATATCCTCGCACAGGCCCTCACCTTCTCTCCTTCCCTTCCACTACACCAAGCATCATTTCTTCAGTGTGGATATTCACAGTGGTAGGAAGAGGGGCTGTCTTCCAGCAGTTTCTTTTTTCCTAGTCTTACAATTTACTCAGAAACTAAGGGACCAATATAGTCTGGAAATCTTAGTAACTTTATTACTAGAAAAGGAAGAAATATGGTGATGTCAATAAATGATCCTGCCACAACTACCTGACTTCCTTTGCCACTTTTCTCAGTGCTGGTCTGGTTCTCTTTATCTGTCACCTACTGCTCCTCAGTAGGTGACAGATAAACCTACAGTTTCCTTCCGATTAGGATCACATAATAGAATCGTTTGGTAGGCAGCAGGGGTTAATGGAAAGAAAACAAGGTATAAAATCATATATGCTCTGTTTGACTTCCAGCTTCTGTATCTACTCGCTGTGTGCACTCTGATAAACACTTAAATGACTCCTAGTTCCCTATTTGTAGAACAGTGATAACAACTCCAGAAATATTGTGGTTTTGTGAGCACTCTAGGCATTCAGTATTTTCTGTCTCCCCTATATTTTTCCCATTTGTTGCAAATTAAATGTAGTTGGTACTATGCATACAGTATAATCAATTAAGGAAAAATAGGTTTATAATTGTTTGTGTTGGTGGTTATTATTATTTTGCTCCATGTAGCTTGTATGTTAAATTTCTGAATTAAAGACAAAAAAAAAAATGACAAAACCTGGGACCTTGCTTGGTCAACAGAAAGTTAAAACTAAAGGTCTCATTGTCCTATGTGCTAATTTCCCAGGTGTAGCTTAAGCCAAATTTAAAAGTTATGAACATTATTTCTTAAGGTACAATAAATATATTTTATTTGTTAGCAAGTAAATTCCTTCAGGCTTAGATCAGAATTTCTCCAAAATAAAATAGTAACATATCTGTACTTTCCCACTGTTTTCAGTAAAATATTAGAGTTGTGTTATGGCTATCCTGTACAATTTATGTATTTCTTAGAATTCCTTACACATTTACTTTAAAACTACAAGGTCAAAGATGCCTGCTCATAATGGGCCTGATCAGATTTATACTGCCAAATGGAGGGAAATGTACTAATTTTTAAATTGGGTTCTTTCCAGGTTTCTCACTCACTTATATTTCCTTGCATCTATTTTCACAATGAAAGCAGTCATACCTCATTCAATTTTTCCTTTCGAAGGTAAAGTTCTCCTAGGTTTAATAGTCTGATTCAAAGAATTATAACCTGTGTGTCTCTTCCTTCTGAAGTGTTTGCATTCATTTAACCCATTGCTGATTTTCCCATAACAACATTATCCAGAAACACTAAGACAGTAGGGAAAATAGAACAATAGAATGGATGCTCTGTGTATTATCACTAGATAGCAGGAGACCCACAGTAGATGTTATCCACCATGGGATAATTGAGTTATCTGTGGTGGATCTGCTGGAATTTATTATTATTTTTAATGTTCAGATAGGTGGTATTTACTCTCAGCCTGGAGCATTTGAATGGTTACATTGTTATCCTGAGATTATGTCCAGAGTTGCAAATGATTGGACCTTTGATTATAGGCTTCTCTTTAAAGCACACACACACAGGCCTGTGATGGAGATTTAATTTGAGATGACTCAGAGGGTAATCTTCCTTTTTCTGAAAAAAAAAAAAAAAACAAAAACAAAAATTTTTTTTCAGTAGCAGCTGTGTTTGTTGGCAGCAATTCTACTCAAATGCAGACCTAGCTTGACCCTGGAGGTCCCTGTGGAAACACAATTTTGAGAGATAGCTAGCTCTCTTACTAGCAAATGTACTTTGTTAGAGTCTGGTAAGATATTTCTATACCCCAGAAAAACCTCACTGTTTTGCATCATTGTATTTTTAACATTTAATCACAAGAGAAATATTACCTATGAATTGCAATAGGTAAAAAAAAAATAGTCAAATTGTGATTATGGCCAAGATTGATGTTTAGTTTATATATGCTAGGATGGATAGAATCCTTAAACCTCCACACAGGGGGCCTATATGATCCTGTTTCCATTATATCTGCTGTTTGCTTTTATTGGTGCGATTTCTGCTAGGCAGCCTCAAGGGTCCTGCTTTGCAAGAACCCTACTAGCTCTTCCCCACACTTGTCCCATGCATGTGAGCCAGTCAGCTACTGATTACATTAATCTCCATGGTTGAGAGAAGGTCCAGATAAAAGAAAAGGCAGTAATGACAGTGGCTCAGAGAGCAAATACTTAGTCTCCTTTTGCATGCCCACAGGACATGGCCACATGCCATTAGACAGCTTTCATTCATATTCACTGTCTTATTACCACTGACACAAACTGCAGCCTACACAGAGCTTGCCTCAGCAGAGCCAGGGAGACGGAATGAAGCCATAGGCAGTAATGAGGGACACGCCGAGTATTAGCCAGGCATAGGGTGCTCTGGCAGATAGGGATAAGTGGTTTTATTTGTTTGTTTGGTTGGTTGATATTATTTTAGTACTGGGAATTGAACCCAGAGGCATTCTACCTCTGAGCTGCACCTCAGCCCTTTTTATTTTTTAATTTTGAAACAGGGTCTTGCTTAATTGCTGAAGCTGGCCTCAAACTTGTGATCCTCCTGTCTCAGCCTCCCAAGGACTAGGATTACAGATGTGCACTACCACACCTGGCAGAGGTGGATTGTAAGAAGCATAAAAGGGGTGTGAAAAGCAGACAAGATTTGAATATGTTGGAGGGCCCCTGGGAAACAACCAAGGTATGGGACCCCCTTTTTACTGTGAGTTGAATTTTCTTGTCATTTAATGGGATGGGTTATTAAGACCAGCCAAATGTTCACACATTTGGGGCATTAAAGCATAATTATTAAAAATGAAAGACAATGTTTGTACAGGGTTCAATCTATGCTATGCATACTTCTAAACATGCATTTAAGCATATTAATGCTACTACTATCACTATCACTATCATCCTCACTGTATTGGTGACAAGAGCCCAGGCACCTTATTTAAATGTTAAGTGGGCAGTATTGTTTTATATCAGAGTCACTCTGTTGGTGAGGGAGGGATCCTTACTCCAGAGTAATAGGGATGGCCAAACATTCAATAGTTGATACTGGACAGATGAAATTGGTAGCAGCATATCAGTCATACTCTATACTCATAGAGGTTATAATTTGGAACCCAGTGGAAAATCAGAGCTTTAGGAAGTGAACTTTTGTAGTTTCAAGAGGGATGTGTTCCCAAGTTCACACAGGATGTGGTTGACATGTATAAAAAACTCTTCAGGCTGGCAGGGAACCAGAACCACTACTTGGGGCTGAGAACTCTGCTGTGTTGCTGGGGCTGGGGGACCTTATTGTGAAAGCAGAGTAGAGGACTTGTGCTTAGGTCATTCGAGGCCCTCTGGCTTTCACCAGGTGTTGAGACAGCACATAATCTAGGACTTCAGTTTTAGGCCTTACGTCACAGGTATCATGGTTCCTATCATAGGTAGGCCTATAAAGATTGCGGAGGTATATGTTGATGATAAAAGTACTGAACTAATAAAATAACAGACAATTTTGTAAGAGCTAGGAAAGTTCTAATGCAATTGCTGTTCTGAAGTTTACAAATGATAAAATATGATGAATAATATTGTTAATAGAATTCTACATTGTATAAAATCATAGAATACCAACTTAATAGAGAAGTCTTTTAAAAGTTCAATGTAAATCCATATGCCAAAGCAGAGCTCAAACAGGATATTATTGGTATAATAATTGTGTCCAAATATGTCACAGCAAATACTTGACAAAAATTAACAGTATTTTAGAAATTATCAGACTGATTTCATAGATGACTTGCATTAAAACATAGACCTAGACCACCCCTAAGGCATGTAGCATATTTAGAAATTATGAGGAGTTTATGCCAAGTACTAAATTAGAAGGCATAGTCCCCAAGATTGCTCTTACTTTGAACACTAATCCCAAGGTTAGGAGGTTGCTAAAACCACTCTAAGGATTGATAATTTACTAGAAAGATTCAAAGAACACACTAAAAGTAGTTAAAACACATTTTTATAATTATTACAGAGACAGAACACAGATTATTAAGCCAAGCCAAAATAAGAGATTTGTAGAATGAAGTCCTGGAAATGTCCAAATATATGCCTTCCATTGACCTGTCTCCCTGGACTCAGGACACATCAATAAGGACTAATATGCAAAAACTATTGTCAACTGAGGAAGCTCATTTAAAATTTTATTTTCCAGAGGTTTTATTAGGGTTCCATTATGTAGGCAAGATTGATTGGTTGGTTGACTGATTGCCTACTTGGTTGATTTCAAACTCCAGGTTTATTTACATCTGTATTAGTCACTAGATTAACAGAATTCACAGAATGAGCATATGAAAAGGGGATTTATTAGATCAGCCTACAATGTAGTCCCAAGTTCCGACTGCATGTGAAGAGTCAGAGGAATCAGCAGCCGGTCGGGCAGTCCAAGAGCTGGAGCCCCAGGATCAAAGCAACCACCAATTCAGTCCAGTCCAACATGTGAAGACAAGGAAGCTCCTCGGAGAAACGATGGCGAAGCTTCAGTTCGAAGGCTGGAGGCCGACGATCCCAGACGAGAGCAGAAGATCAAGAAGCTCCTCAAGGAAATGGCAAAATTTCAGACTGATGATCTCAGATGAAAGCAGATGCGTTTTCTTCAGGAAGTCGCGGCAACTTCTACGCGGCTTTCTCCTTCTTTTATCCAAGTCCTGCACCTATCAGAACCCTGCTGCCCACATTTAGGGCAGGACTTCCGGTTCAATCCACTGTTACACAACCAAAGTCACATGATCTGGGGTGAGTCAAGTTGACAAACCAGACCAACTATCACAACATAATATGACCCAAATCCTCCACTGGACATTGTTAAGATGATCCAGTATGACCCAAAGCTCTCAAACTAAAAAACTCCTACCATGCAAAACATTGCAGGACCCAGAGATTACCTCCCAGAAGGCAAAGAAAAGGACCAGACCTATTTTGGGGCAATGCCAAACTCATTATACAAAAACAATATTTTAAATATTTCAGTTATATGAACTTACTAGTTATTAATATCTTGAATACCTCTTCTGATTATATGTATGTAAAATAAAAGATTATGAGTTGTTATTTTACCCTTTGAATTATTTGCCTCAATTTCTATCATGTGATGGATATTATTTGTAATTAAAAATGAAATGTATACACCAAAAGTAATATTATCAGAATATTTAATTTTTTTACTAAAATAAAATGCTCCAGAAATAATTGGAACTCTCTATTTTCTATTTTCTTTTTTTTTTTTTTGCGGTACTGGGGATTGAACGCAGGGGCGTTCCACCTCCGCGCTATGCCCTCGGCCCTATTTCCTATACTTTATTTTGAAACCGGATCTCACGAAGTTGCGGAGGGAACTCTCTATTTTCAATAATTATACTTTTTATGTTTTTTGTTTTCATCATAGCAGGTATAATAGATAGAGATAAAAATATAGTTGCACTTTATTAAAAATCATTATTAAGCCTATGGTGTTAGAAATTGACCTTATTTTTATTATAAATTACTGAAGTTTATAACATCACAGTTTTCATTTGTTTTTGTTTTGCTTTGTTTTGGTTATTGACTGAAAATTATTTTCAGAATGAGGTATTTACTGTTTGTTGCACGAGTCAGAAATCCAGAATATTCTCTTTTTAAATTCGTATATCATATTTCTAAACTATCCCTATATATTTTTTGGTATGAAATAAATTTTTTTTTTTTGCGCTGCCGGGGATTGAACCCAGGGGCATTCTACCTCCGCGCTATACCCCTGGCCCTATGTTTTTTATACTTTATTTTGAAACCGGGTCTCACGAAGTTGTGGAGGGCCTCACTAAGTAGAGAGAGAGAGAGAGAGAGAGAGAGAGAGAGAGAGCCAGAGAGAGAGAGAGAGAGAGAGCTGAGGCTGGCCACGAACCCAGATCCTCTGGTCTCCGCCTCCCAAAGTACTGGGATTACAAGCGTGTGCCACCACGCCCAGCCTGAAATAAATTTTTCTTGTATTTACTGGTCTGATCTTCATGCTTGGTGTAGCACCCTTGATATGACATGGATTTCAGGGGTGCAGGTTGAAATATTCAGCCATAAAATTTTGTTTTTCTTCTTTCCACTTCTGATAAAGAAGTGGATGGATGACTTTCTGTAACATTTACCTTCAATGAGAAGGGTTAACTTTAGAAATCCATTGACTGAGCATATGTTCATTTCTCCAAATTAGTTCTCTTTAAAATTGAGGGGTTTTTTTTGCACTATCTAGGAGATTATTCCTTTTAAAAAACATTCTCATAACTCAAACAGCATGATTGTCACTGAGATGTAGCTCAGAGAATGAGATTATTATGATCTTGTCCATTAAACTTTCTAATTTCTTTAATGTATAAACTACTTAAGTGAGTCTAATGTAAGTTCACATTTCTCTTTTTGAATCAGGAAATTTCTATGGCCCCGTTGTGTGATATGACTCTTTTTTTTTGAGGAAGGAAGATTTATTTGCTCACAGTTTTTGGAGATTTCAGGGTTCAGGCCATGTGAGGCCAGCATCTGCAGAGTTCAGGACATGGCAACAGGAAGTGGAGGGGGAGAGGGAGAGAGAGAGAGAGAGAGAGAGAGAGAGAGAGGAGAGCTCAAAAATCTCCTCTCTCACATTCTGGAGGCCAGAAGCAGAAAGAGAGAGCAGGGGGAGGAGGAAGGATATATAATATCCAAGGTCACACACCCAAGGACTCTTCCTTAGCAACCACCTGCTTCAAACATTGCTACCTTGTTTCCATGAGGGCTAAGGGGACATTCAAAGTTCAAACCATTACAGATAATTATGTTTTATTTTTCAAAAGGAGTCAAAGACCATTTTTAAAAATAAAACATAATGTCTGTGATATGACTCTTTTTGCCCTCCTCACCAGGGCTGGGTTTTCTCTTCTCTGAACTTCATCAAGTAAAACTATGGCCATTATTGAAATACCCTTGCATAGTTTCTCATTTCCTCAAAATTTAAGCACTATATTCTTCCAGTTCTTAGTAATTGAGCCTTATTAAGCAATTCAGACTTGATGGATTTTAATGAGAGCAGGGATGTTATTACTGTCCTTATTAATGTTTTGAATCTGCTTAGGACTGAACTGCAATGCACACTTCCTAAATTAATGATTTCAGTCTAGTAAGAATTGACCAAGTTCTGGGGTCAGTCAATAAAGCAGTCAGTGATTCATTAAAATGATGCTTATTATTAAGACAGCCATGCATGACGGAGGCAAAAAAAGAAGAGAATAAATATCAGTGGCTTGCTGACAAGTGCCAGGGTCCAGTTCAATTGTTTATGCTTTTTTATATTTGAAAAACAATGTAAGAGTAGCATAAGAAGTTTAAATGGATTTTACTTGATAAATCTGGTAAACCCTACAAAGTCCTAATCCATGCTGAGTTGATGGATTTATTCCTAAAGAAAAAATAATAAATGTATTCATGTCAAGCTGATGATTATTTTGGTTTAACTTGCAGATACAGTTTTCTAGGACTATTTTTACTCCACTGCAAAAAGAAAGAAAGAAACAACAACAACAAACACCAATAGCATTTGACCAGCTCATTGTTTTGTTTTGTTTTCATATTGCCTGCAATGACGTATACTCACCTGGGGCAAAACCCATTTGATACTTGACTGTATTTCCCCTAGAGCTTCCAACATGTACAAGTAATCACTAATTGTCTGGTCTGAGGAGCTCCTTTTAGGCAGAATACAAGGCCTTCCCTATTAGTCTCCTATTTCCCCTGATAATTCCAACCTTTGCAAACAGAGTGCATGAAAATGTAAGCATGGCTATCTATATTGACAAATATCTATAAAAAGGCCATCGAGGCATACGGCAAAAACACTGAGGCAGACATCCATATCATAAAGAATAAAATCAAGCTGGGCGTGGTGGCGCACGCTTGTAATCCCAGTACTTGGGAGACTGAGACTGGAGAGTCTAGGTTCACGGCCAGCCTCAGCTACTTAGTGAGGTCCTCCGCAACTTAGTGAGACCCTGTTTCAAAATAAAGAACAAAAAATAGGGCTGGGGGTGTAGCTTGGAGGCAGAATGCCCCTGGGTTCAATCCCTAGTATGGCAAAAAAAAAAAAAGAATAAAATCAATTGTGGAAAATCAAGTGTTCTCCCCCTACTGTTGTGTGACACCAACAACTTCCAGAACACATGTTCTAGCACCTGGTGACCAGCAGAACACGAAGGCACCAGGAAGAGTGTAAACCTTCCAACTCCACTCGTTTTTATGGATGTCTCAGGAATCTCTCTTATTTTAAAGAGGTCTCTCTAAAGAAATCTCCTGCACTGATATAAAAGTTAACTCCCTTTAAAATTTTATGATGATCGCTAAATCAAGAAGCACAGGAAAAGGCTAGCAGTAAGAACAAAACTGAAAGTATTTCATTTTTTATATCAGCTCATGTTGAATTGTTTTGTTGCTCCAAAGTGAATCTTAAAGCTTTTTCCAATAATGTGTCTTTAGGTTGGGGTGGGGAAGTTGTGTTTTTACAAACACAGCCCCCCCAAAAAAATATAAATAAGTAAATAAGCTTCTCTGATGGTGGTAAATGCATCCTGAAAGTTAAATATTTAATAAAATCTGTATCTATAGTTCCCAGGCATTCGTGGAAACAAAGGGACTAGGGGAATGAATAGATTCAAACAGCATGTAACTCCAAGTCCTGAGTACATTATTTAGTTATGAGATGCAACATTGTGTGATAGTTCTAGCAGTAGATTTACTACACAGTTATTACTGGTTTAGGTGAAGTTTAAAATAAGTATATTTCATCCTGATTCCATACTCACTATCAACTATTGATGGGAGTATACATCCTGAAAAGCATATAACACAACCAATTGGGAGTAAACAATGTTCTTTAGTCCTTGACAAAAAGAAAAATTTATTTGTAAATAAATGAGTTATCATCACTGAATTATCTAAATATCAACCAGAATGTATGCCACTTCTCTTTAATCATTTAAAAATCCCCTTTCACATATATTAACATTCTAAAACAATAAGATTAAAATATTTGAAAGTCAAAATGCTTTAAATTGAGATATAGATACTCCAATTTCATATTTTTACAGTACTGGTCAGAGAAAATTTGGGTGGCAATTTGACAGTATGGGTCAAAAGTCTTCAAAAAATGCATTGATTTCACCCTAAATTTCTACTTTGAGAAATAAACACCAAGGATATAAATGGAAAATTATGTGCATAAAAGCATGTTCACTAGAGTAGTGTTTAAATAGCAAAAATCTGGAAACAATCCAGGTGCATATGATATAGTAAATTGTTAAAGAAATTATGGCATCTTCCAATATGGATGATAATATGAATAACCACAATTAATGGTTTACCATGTTTACCATGTAACTGGCATTAAATTAACATATGCATTCACTCCTGATCCTGATATTTTCTATTACAATTATTTTATCATGGAGGAACTAAAACTAGCCAAGGTCAGTTAACTTCCCTAATGTGACATCAGAAATAGGAGGTAGCAGATCTCAATCGCTGTGAAAGCAACTTCTCCACAGGAGAAGAAAAGCAACAAAAACTTGAAGTGAACAATGAAAAGTTTGAAATGTGAAGGAATCAAACCCAGAAGACAAAATAGAGGAAACTAAAAAGCTCCAAGCACCTTACCTAAGAGACGGCGGCGACACCATCTTGGCCAGACTGCGCTGGCTGCTACCAGCATTGCGGCTTCCACACACCACCAGCAGAGAAGCCAGAGACCTGTTGTAAGTTTAACTGCAGGTCAGCAGAGATGAAAGCAAGCAGCAGCTCACTCCACACTCAAGAGACCCGACGGTGGCGGCAACAGCAGCTGCAACGGTGCCATCTTGGCAGAACTTTGCCTGTGGCTACCAGCATTGTGGCTCCACACAAGACCAGCAGACACCAGCGACCTGCTGTGAATCCAGCAGCTGCAGAATAGCAGCAGTGTAGGCAAGCAGCGACTCGTTCCATGCACATCACAGACCCAGACTGCTGCGTTGGTAGAAGTGTCAGCGGCGCCATCATGGTCAGACCGTGCCAACAGCAACTGGCATTGCTGCTTCTACAGGCCACCAACAAGGAAGCCAGGGACCTCCTCTAAAACCAGCACTGCAGAGCACCAGTGACGTGTGTGAGCAGCAGTTCGATCCACACTTGGAAGAGTCCCCAGGGCCCAGAGGCCTGACCAGAGCCTGCAGCAGCAACTGAGCCCCCCCCCCCAGAGATTAAGAGCAGCACTCAATGAGACCATAAGTCAATGAGCCGCCCCCAGGGGAGACCACACAGCATGGCCACAGGGACTCGCAGGGAATGGAACAGTGCAGATTGTCCCAGTGGAGGTGGGAGTGGGGTCTGCTGTGAGACATGGTAGATGCATGGATAAGCAGACAGTCACTGGCGACATTTGAGTGAGACAGACTTGCAGCCCGTGGGTCACAGTACCCTTGTAGAGTGCCCGGGGATCACCACAGGACATACAGCTGTGGTACCTGGGGAAAATTGGACCAAACCAGCACTCTGTGGAAAACGTGGAGTTCCGTGTTTGCAAAGACTTGGATCAAAAAGACACCTGCTGCTTCTGTAGGCAAAAAGAGACACAAGCCCAGGGCCCCCTGCAGGTGACACCTGCCATAGGTGTAGATAGAGAGAGACATAGGGAAAGCCCAAGTAGAGACTACGGAGACCCACGCTTGCAGTGAGAAGGGCAATAGCGGCAATGGTCACTTACACAGGTAGCGAGAGGCACCAGGCAACAGTCCCAATCACTGAAGGAGACCAAGAATTGGGCCTGCAAATGGACATTATACCGAGCAAGTGAGAATAATCATTCAGGAAAGGCTATTCACCTTTAAGGCTCACCTAATAGCAACTATCTACCTCCAGGAAAAGAAGCAATAAAGGGAGAGGGATTAGACATAGGATACCTATAGAGTGAGAGAGAGAGAGAACTACCAAAAGCAATAAAGGTATAAACATAAGAAACCTGAAATCATGAAAAGGAAGAATATCAAAGAAGCAATGAGCCCCCACAATCCCACAACAACAAAACCTGCCAACTCAGAAATGCAAAGAATGCCAGAAGGACAATTCAGAACCTAAATAGAGGAAATGATACAGGATTTCTGAAAATAATTCAGAGAGCCTGATAGAAATGAAGGAGCAAATAAGCAAGAATCAAAAAGAAGCTCTGAAGGAAGTGAAAGATGCAATAATTGAAATGAAGAAATCAATACAGACCATCAACAACAGACTAGATCACATGGAAAGCAGAATCTCACTCTTAGAAGATGACCTCTCCAAAAATGAACACATAGTATATAAATTAGAAAAAATAATTCGACAGCATGAATTGGACATTGAAGAGATTTCAGCCAGTCTTAAAAGAGCAAACATAAGAATAATAGGCATAGAAGAGGGATTAGAGGCTGAAAATAAAGAAATCAATAATCTATTCAGAGAAGTAATATTAGAAAATTTTCCAACGTAGAAAGAAAGGTCGATACACAGGTACACGAAACATATAGAACCCACAATAGACAGGATCAGAGAAGAGGTTCACAATGCCACATAATAATCATACTGACTAATGTAGAAGCCAAGGAAAGAATCTTAAAGGCAGCGAAAGTAAAAGAGCAAGTAACATTCAGAGGCAAACCAATAAGATTCACTCCTGACCTTCCAAACCAAGTCATGAAAGCCAGGAAGGCCGGGAGCAACATATTCTAAACTCTGAAAGAAAACAATCTCCAGCCAAGATTTCTCTACCCAGAAAAGATATCTATCAAATTTGATGGAGAAATAAAAACCTTCCATGACAAACAGAAGCTAAAAGACTTTATGTCTTCCAAACCAGCACTAGAGAAAATGGTCAAAGACATTAATTACAAAGAAGAAATAATAAGGAAACACCAGAACCAGAGAAACAGTGATTTCCATCAAACAAACAACTAGGCAAAGAACAAACACTACATCAAACAGAAATTAAAACTCAAAATGTTAGGAATGAAAACCTATCTCTCAATAATCACAATGAATATAAATGGCCTCATATCCCCACTCAAAAGACATAAGGTGGCAAAATGGATTAAAAATCACAAACCATCTATATGCTGCCTGCAAGAAACACACCTAACAAGTAAAGGTACGCACAAACTAAAGGTGAAGGGATGGAGCAAGGTACTCCACGCTAATGGAACTCTAAAACAAGCAGGAGTAGCAATTAGGATATCAGACAAATTAGAATTCAAACGTAAACTTATCAGAAGAGACAAAGAAGGTCATTTCTTACTAGAAGAAGGAATAATCCAGCAAGAGGATATAACAATAGCCAACATTTATGCCCCAAACATAGGTGTAACCACTTTCATAAAAGAAACTCTTCATGACATTAAATCACACATAGATCCTAATACAATAATATTGGGAGACTTCAACACACCTCCCACACCACTAGATTAATCTTCAAGACAAAAGGTCAGTAAAAATGCCTCATACCTAAAGAACACCATAAATCAAATGGACCTAGTAGACATATACAGAATATTCCACCCAACTACAGCTGAATTCACATTTTTTTC
>PVJS01039099.1:0-19074 GCA_004027185.1 Glis glis
CCTCCGCGCTACACCCTCGGCCCTATTTTTTTTATACTTTATTTTGAAACCGGGTCTCACGAAGTTGCAGAGGGCCTCACTAGGTAGAGAGAGAGAGACAGAGAGACAGAGAGAGAGAGAGAGAGAGAGAGAGGGAGAGAGAGAGAGAGAGCTGAGGCTGTCTGCAAACCCTCCGCCTCCCAAAGTACTGGGATTACAAGCGTGCGCCACCACGCCTGGCCACATTTTCTTACTTCCTTATGGCCAACTCATCCCACTGTGAGCCTAAATATATTTCAAAGAACTAGCAAGAAGCTTTGCAGATGTTCTTGCTTGACACTGTGGATCTTTTGGGCTACTGTCACTGTCAACCCTTTCCTTCTAAAGCAATAGAGAGCAGAGCTATAGGGGGATGGCATCCATGCCACCTCCGCCCCTTTGGTCCCCAGTGAGCTCTCTCGAGGCCTCCCTCATCTCCGTCTCCCCATGCTCGGGGTGATCTGGAAGCCTTTGGGAAAGGGGAAGTAGTGCTCCCTACAACAGCTTGAGGTACTTTGTTGGTTGCCTAGGAACCATGGAGAATGCCCTCCCTGTGTCCCTTTTCATTTTCAACTTGGAGCTTCTGACCTCAGATCAGCACTCTGCTTGCTGTGCTATGGCAGAAAACATTTCAGCACTGGCTCCTTTTTTAATAAGGTAATGCAGTGTGTGTGTGTGTGTGTGTGTGTGTGTGTGTGTGTGTTCCTGAAGTTTTTGAGATTTGGGCAGTTTTTACCAAGTAATATTGTCAGGACTATATTTTTTAGTACCGTCACCATTTTACTTGAGGGCTAGTTTGATGTGGGAAAAATATATGGGCATATATTTCAATATATATAACTTATATGCAATATAAGATTTGAGTGGGGGAACCAGAATGAAGGGTGTAAAAGGCTATTTTGTTTTAAACCAGCTACAACCGTGTCCGTTTTTATACAAGTTAGCCATCCCATTTATTGCTAATTCTTTGGTTATATTCTTGCTGATAAGATAACTATCATCTGAAAAGTACTCTTCAGATAATTTTGGAAAATTCTCATGTACAAAAATGGGGACATTTTATTTCACATCATTCTACCATTATTTCTTGACTCTGGGCCATTTTCAAACACCTCACAGGATAAGTGCTATTATCCCCATTTAAAAATGAAGAAAACATGCTCAGAGAGGGTAAGCAACTTCTCAGAAGTTGCACAGTTTGTAAATAGCAGAGACAGGATTTGGACTGATGTCTTTCTGTGTCTGTTTAAACAAATGGTTTTTCAAGCCAGGCATGGTGGCACACACCTGTAATCCCAGTACTTGAGAGGCTGAGACAGCAGGATCACAGGTTCATGGCCAGCCTTAGCAACTTAGCAAGACTCTCTGCAACTTAGTGAGACCCTGTTTTTAAATAAAAAATAAAATAGGGCTAGGGTGTAGCTCAGAGGTAGAATGCCCCCTGGGTTCAATCCCTGGTGCCACAAAAATAAACAAACAAACAAATACAAACATAGTTTCTCTAAAACACCTATAACTTTGTTGCATTTCTTAAGAAATTTTAAATTAAGCAAGGAAACTTTGCATTACCATGTGGCAGAAGGGGAGCAATCTCAGAAAACAATTTCATCAGTAGCATAAAACATATAAATCTAACCGGTAGAAACTAAATGTGAAGCCGGGCGTGGTGGCGCACGCTTGTAATCCCAGTACTTTGGGAGGCGGAGACCGGAGGATCCGGGTTCGCGGCCAGGCTCAGCTCTCTCTTTCTCTCTCTTTCCCTGTCTCTTTCTCTCTCTCTACTTAGTGAGGCCCCCCACAACTTCGTGAGACCCGGTTTCAGAATAAACTATAAAAAAAATAGGGCCGGGGATGTATCACGGAGGTAGAACACCCCTGGGTTCAATCCCCAGTACCGCAAAAAAAAAAAAAGAAACTAAATGTGATTAATTCAGAGACTATATCATTCACATTCATGATTTCATGTTTTATCCATGTAAGGCTTCCCATTTCATAACTGAACAATTTCAAATTTTACTTATTCATACAGTTAAATATTTCTGGGAGAGTCAAGCCAATATTTCTGACTGATCTGTGTAGCTAGCCAGAGACCCTCATAGCACACAGCAGTCTTACCTCCACGGGCTTTCTCAGGCAGAGTCAACTTCTTTGTGAAAAATGGCCCCCAAAGAAACTGCTAATTCTGATGATGGATGTGAAAAACCTAAAATAATCCCTAGCGAGATATTTAAAGTTTTGAACAAACTGGAGTGAAATGCCAAATTTATTGGTGGACAGAGTTCCAGCCCAAATGGGTGTAGCATGGAGTCCTATAGAGCAATTAGGAAGACAATTGTGACACAGTTTCAAAAGAGAGCTCAAGCCATCCCCAAAATTGTTCCCAAATGAGGCAGAGATCCTTAAATGACTAGCAAGGAAGAGGCCACTGGGCTGCATTTTATGGGAACGATTGTAGGCTGTGGTAAAAGTATGAATTTGAGAGTTCCTGAGGGTTCTATACTAAGAGGCACGCTAAGTCCCGTGTGTGCTGTGCTGGGGTGTCTGCATCTCCCTCTGCGGACCTCCCCCCTGCTCCGTGCTCCGCACCTCGGGAACCAGTCCCGCAGCTCACCCAATGCTCAGGCCTGAGATGAGAGCTCAGCGCCTCGCACCGCACATTTAAATCAACAGCAAGTTCTTTGGCCTCCAAATTGAAAAAAATACATCCCAAATCACCCTCTACAATTATTCCTTCCCAAACCACCGCCATCTGCTGGCAGAGCCTGCTGCCCAATCTCCAATGTTCACAGGAGCACATAGTGTGCCCTCCGCATGGCGCCCAAGGGTGACTGTCGCCCAGCAAAGCCAAGTCTAGGCAAACTACAAAGACCCTTCGATAGATGTCCACCTGGTTTAGAATAAGTCCCAAGTTCAATATAACAACATACTACAGGAATCCCATTTGTTGTAAAAGCTATGAAGAAGACTCAAAATAGTAGAGGGAATGAACAGAAGAGGCCAGTTTAAAAAGGCAGGCAGAAACCCACATCTTAGAAGAGTATTGTTTGAAAAAGAACCCTGTTCCTGGCCTCTAAAGCCACACATGCCCCAGTCCCTGGCTTCTCTTTTGGCTTTGTCCCCTCCTGCCCACTCACGCCTGTTCATGCTGGCCCAGCCAAGCTGGCTTCGGGGCCTCTTGAACATTACAGACATGTTCTTACCTCCGGGCCTTGCACTTGCCTGGGACTCTGTTCTTCTACATAGCCATAAGGCCACTCCTCTCTTCTTTAGTTTTCTACTCAGAGGTTACCACACACAGAGGCCTTCCTGACTCATCTGTGACCTTGCCACCCTGTCAATCTCCACTTTCCCATCCCAAGTTACTTTTCTTCATAGTATTCCTTCCTTCCTTCCTTCCTTCCTTCCTTCCTTCCTTCCTTCCTTCCTTCTCTCTCTCTCTCTTTGCATTTATTCATTATCAGTCCCCAGTGTGGGAATATAAGCTCTGTGCAAATCTGTACTGTTCACTCTTGTCTTCCCAACATCGAACACATAGGCAGCTCATAGTAGACACTCATAAATATTTGTGGAATAAATAAATATTGAGTGGGTACTTGGACAATGTGTGTGCTGGCTAATGAGTGGTTTACAATAAGCAGTCACTGGAAAGTAGGAGGAAGGTTTGTGAACAGCACAGTGGACATGATTAGTCATATTGATCCCATTTCTTCTCCCGGGGTCAACTGTGGCTGTTGGAGGTACAGGATGTCACATGCTGGCACTAGATACCTCCAACACACTGATATACATCCTGACAGGATGGTCTATGCAGATGGCTGGGAAGAGAAAGGTGTGGGGAGAATCAAGCTGCATAGCAGAGTAAGCTCAGTGTGGAAATCACATGCTATTAATCAACTAAAATTTCGGAATTGAGGAGACTGGTGGGTAAGATTTACGTACTTCCCTGAATAACATGTTTTGCATTATACAAGCAAACAAAGTTTGTTATTCCTGAAAATTACCCTTTCTATTAAAATTTCAATCACTTTCAAGATGAATCTGCAATATTTATATCACTGTTGCTTATTTTGAACAGTGAAATATGTGTTTTACTATCAATTGCACAAAGTATTAGCAGTTGCTAAAAACAAAAGGGACTTAAATTATGTAAGAGTTGGCAAAGTCACTTTTTCCCGAGCTAGAGGGACTATAAACATTGCAGGTTAGGGACTAGTAAACATACTCTATCTTCATAGTTGGAATGTCTATTGCCTATCCGTAATCTGGCAAATAGAGACTACTGACAATTAAAGAAAAATATCAGTCCACGGTTGAAAGGTAATCGTTAAGCAAAAATGATTATACCAAATTAAAAACGAGTTTAAAATAAGATGGTTTTTTTTACATTAGTTCAATAAGACCTGATCATTTGTTCTATTCATTTTGCTTACTTGAAATTTGATCCCACTTGAGTTGTTTTTCAGCTAACTTCATTCAACTTTGTATGTATTTTTTTTACAGTTAGATGATTATAATTCCCATAGAGATTGTGAAAATAATGGTGGTTACCAGGGGTTTGCAGTGGACAGGGAGGAAGGAATTGATGAGACATGGGATTTTTAGGGCAGTGATATTATTCTGCATGGCAGTAATAGTGGATACATGACACGTTGCATTTGTCAAAGTTTATAAAATGTACCATGTAAAAGTAAACTCTAATGTAAATATTGGACTTTAATAATCATGTATCAGTATTGGTTTGTAAATTGTAACAGATGGTTCACCACTAATGCCAGATATTAATAACAGGAAATCTTGGGGGAGAAGGAGTAGGTAGGACAGGGAAGGTAGATGGGAGTTCTCAACTTCTGCTCAATTTTTC
Organism: Glis glis; assembly: GCA_004027185.1. Taxonomy (NCBI): domain Eukaryota; kingdom Metazoa; phylum Chordata; class Mammalia; order Rodentia; family Gliridae; genus Glis; species Glis glis. Next base: position 4,880 of record PVJS01039099.1, read on the forward strand.
TTGTAAACCTAAAACTGCTCCAAAATTTACTTATTAACTTTTAACATTATAAAAACATGGCCCAATTATAGACAATCAATAAGAAACTCAGCTCAAATATAACAATGTAAGTAGGCTGAAAGTAAGAGAATAGAAAATGATAGTTCAAGCAAATACATAAAGTAGACTTTAAAAAGTAGCAGAGAAAATTACCAAGTACAGAGAGGGACTTAATGATAAAAAGGTCAATCCACAGAGCTGACACAGCAATCGCTCTCGTGGGCATTTATCCTGGTGAACTGAAAATTGATGGAATATTTCTGCATCTCAATAGCAGTGACAGTTACACGACATACATATGATAAACGTGGCACAGAGCTGTGTACACACATTGTACCAATGTCAGCTTCCTGGGTTGGATGCTGTATTCTAGTTACCTAGGCTGCAATGATTAGGAGAAACAGTGGGAAGTACATGGTTCCTCTTTATCTTTTCTTTGCATCTTTGAAATTTCTATAAATCTATACCTCAAAAGAAAACCTTTCCCACATGATGCTGGTTGATAATGTATTTTTTAAGTGTGGCTTATGTCATCTGAGTTGATTTTGTCTTTAGTTGTTCTGCCAGCTGCTGCCCAGTTATCCCTGAGGAACTTCCTTACAGCCACCCTCCGTGAGGCCTGCCAACTGTCGCCCACCTCCCTGAGGCCTGCCAACTGTCGCTCAGTGATTCCTGGTGAACACCCTGCTTCCAGACCTTGCCAGCTGTGGGTACATGGTCATCATTACACACTTTATTTATTTATTTATTCATTTATTTATGGCGGTACTGGGCATTCTATCTCCAAGCTCCACCCCCAGACCTATTTTTTATTCTTTACTTTGAAACAGGGTCCCACTAAGTTGCAGAGGGCCTCACTAAGTAGCTGAGGCTGGCTGCAAACCTGGATCCTCCTGTCTCCTCCCAAGTACTGGGATTACAAGTGTGCGCCACCACGCCCGGCCTACCAGTACACATTTTAAAGCAGCCTGTGTAAGTTGTTGCAGGTGTCGATTTCCATTGAAGGTGTTTCTTTCATTTTGTTTTTTTGAAGTACCTAAGAGACATGATTTGTCCTTTAATTCTGTTTTGTAGGTACTAAGGGGTTTGTTTTCCTCATTTTTACTTAGTGCATTAAATTTCCCAAAGGAGAGACAAAAGGCAGATGGAGAGCAATGGTGTCTTAGGGCTCACCATCTGGTGAAGAGCCAGGAACTGAGTAACCAGGCGTTCAGGCTGGCTGGGACTTCGAAGCACAGGGACTGACGTGCGCAGCCAGAGAATGTCTTGCTCTTCATGGAACAAAGGAGCAAGGCTGCAAAAATTCCACTTGGATTTAACGGACTTGATTTTATCACATACTAGTTGCTCCCGAGAATCATCTTGGGAGCTTTAAAAAAAATAGCAACATTTATGTCCTGCCAGAAACCTGGGAAATCAGAATTTCTGATTTCATATGTATCAAGATACATGAACATATTTATGCATATATCAGATTTCACATATACTAGTGGCATCGATAGTATATTAATACGTCCTAAGAAGGGAAATAAGGTTGAAAAAGGCATAGGAAATGTACAGGTGTGTTTATTGGAGAGGTTTGCAGCTTCAAATTGGGCCAGACTTACTTTGCCTGCCCTTTCTCCTTCACGAAGTTCTCTCAATACAATGCGTAACCCCTGGAAGAGGAAGTCTTATAATAAATCAATGTCAGCTTGCATTTAGTGGATCAACACTATCAACATCAGGAACTTGTTCTGAGAGTAAATATTTATAAATCTAAATAATTAGGCCTGATTGCTATCTCATAGTTAAAATGAGCCGGAAAGAAAGTGACTCATTAGAATTACTGTTTGCATTAGGTACCCTATACTAACATACTGCAATATGTTCCGCAGTTCAGAATATTACTTCCTTAAAGACTAAGCTATCCTGCGAGAGCGGAGTTTGCTTTGCGTCAACCAGTTTCTTTTTATATGTAAAATGCATTGCCTTTTATGTTTAGAGAAATACTATTTGATCATTGACTAATATTTAGAAAAGAGAAAAAATTAACCATGATCTCACACTGAACATTTTGGTTTATGTTCATTTAGTCTTTTTGATTCACATGGTCACATATGGAGTTTTTCCTTTTTTTCCTCCCTTTTATGTTTTCAAAAGCATACTAAGAAGGCTAGGTGAACTATAATTATAAACATGCACTGTATGTATATAATATTTACATCTACACCACATATACACTACATATTATATATGTTATATTCTATATATAAGTAAAAATTAAAATATTCAGGAAAATGGAAAGAATGCTTTTTTCCTATTTTGCCTCAGCCACCCATACCCTTGGTTGTACCCAGACAAGGTCCCTATCTAGCTCTGTGGCATCTGAAGACCCAAGAGTCCAACACCTACTCTCAGATTAAGAACATGCTAATCTTCCCTTTTCTCACTCGGCTTCTCTTGCCGCATTACTTTTCCCGCCATGTGTTAACCTCCCACCTCCAGTCGCATGAACTTCGCCTTATTCTCTCTCCACTTCCTTCTTCTCTTTTCCAGATCCTGCAGACCACATCCATCGCTCCCTGTAGCTGCCATCTCCCAGTCGTGCTCTGACCTTCAGTCTCTCCATCATCAGTCACCTCACTGAGTGGAACAGGCTCCCCCGCGGCCTCCAGGGTGTCTGTCCTCAGCAGTGTCAGAAACGGAAACTGTTTCAGGCTTCTGTTATAGCAACCATTTTGACCCTTCTCTGCCTTCCCTCCTCTCCCCTCCAACTTCTCCCCATGCCCTCTGCAGACAGCTTTTCTTCCTACTTACAGACAAAACAAAACAAAACAAAACAAAAAACAGGCTGTCAGACAGAAAGCTCTCTATTTCCCTCCACATCCCAGCCATAAAGTGACTTCTGGACCCATCTCTTCTTCCCTTTCTCCTTTCCTCATAGAAGAGATGCCTGCCTGTTAAGACCATGTCTTCCACCCCTATTTGAGTCCCTCTATTCCAACGATTAACCAGTTTCCTCTCTCCATTTTCCAGGGTCCTTCCTTCAGACTAGAGACTCCAGATCTGACTCTACATTAGAATTCCCCAGGAAGCTTAGAAAAAAAAAAAAAAGGCCTGGGCCTCACTCCAGACCAATTAAATCAGAATAATCATGGGCAGGGTCTGGCCATTCACATTTTTTAATAGCTTCTCAGGTGGCATTACTTTGTAGTCAAGATTGAGAACCATCGACTTAGTTCTTTGAATGTGCTCCTATGTGTGTGTGTGTGTGTGTGTGTGTGTGTGTGTGTGTATGTGTGTGTGCTTTACTGGGCATTCTACTTCTGAGTTACATCTCCAGCCTATTTTATTTATTTATTTATTTATTTATATATTTATTTATTTATTTTGTTTTGAAACAGGGTCTCCTGGGTTGTTGAGAGTCTTGCTATTTTGCTAAGACTGTCCTTGAACCTGAGATCCTCCAGTCTCAGCCTCCCAAGTACTGGGATTACAAGGGTGCATCACCACGCCCTTTTTCCATTCTTTAATGTACAAGGAACCTTCTCATTTCCTCCAGCCTCCTCCCCTTTACAACCAAACTTCTTGGAACAATTGCCACACCCACCCCTCCATTGTTCACCTGGAATTCAATTTTGCTGCCAACACCCTGAATTCCACACTGTCCTTGTTCCTAAAATCAAGAGCACTTTATTCCTTTTTGCTCCTTGTCATGGGGAGACACGCTAATTCTGAGGGGTGCTTGGCCTCCATGATGAATAAGAATTTCAACACGTGCCATCTGAAAAAGGCAAAGGTTTAATTAGTTTAAGAAAGGTGGGGATATAGGTTGGGGGCCATCTCAAAAGGGGGAGAGCGAGTCTCTCTACACGCGTCCATCCATCCAAGCAAGCAAGAGAGAGTCCACGTGCTTACTCAGTTCTTTTATAGGAGGGGGTAGGTAGGGATAGTACAGTGGAGGGCAGGACTTCCTCTTAGTCCTCAGTTTCCCTGGCAACAGATAGGCAGTGGGGTCTGACTTTTGTCCTCCTCACCCACCTTATTCACATTAAGCATCTCAGGTGTGGAGAGGAGCCATTGTGATTAAGGGTGTGGACTCATTAAGGCTTCTACCTGACTAAATACACCCTCCCTGACTGAATACACTCCACACTTGGAGTTAGATTGTGAACTTTCAAAATTTTAAATCTCTATTTTCCCAATGTCTCCTTTCTGCCTAATATTTCTATCTTTTCTATTCTACCTCATCACACCTGACCTGCATAAGGCACACACTTGTGGCTCTTCTTTCCTTCATGAAAGACTTGGTTTCTCCTGCTCCTCTAATCCCTCTGCTCTAGTTTTGCTTCTTCCTCTCTCACTGCTGCCCGCAGACAACACCAGTCTTCTCTGCTCTCATATTTCATCGGTGGCCTCCGCTTCCAGTGCTCCTCCTAACCTGGGGACACTCAGGCATCCCTGCAGCTGCAGATCTGTAGTGTCAAATGCCTTCTGAACATCTGCATTGCTAAAGAAAAAAAAAAAAAAGAAAAAGTTTGCTTTTGAAATGAGGTAGTGCACCCAGTAAGTATTAGAGAGTTAAATGTTCCGACAAACTCTTAAAAGTTTTACTGGGCAAACACTGATCCTTTCCAAATGTATGTTCCCAACGCCTTGCTCAAATAGTGCTTCAGAACGTGCCTCTTAGAACTGAAGGAAACCATGCCTCTGTCCTGCTGGAATCACATGGGCTCTGGCCCCTTCCTGACCCATCCTCTTGTGCCAACACCAGACGACTATGGAGGGAGCGACAGATGGTGCGTGTGCATACAAGAAAGCCTTTACTTTGGATGTGATAAGGAACGATACAGTGATCAGTTCTCAGTCCCCACCTTAATGCTGATTTTGCTATATCCTCTCATGAGATCAACCTGGGAGGAAAACACAGAGAGCTAAAAACCCGAGAACTACCAGGGTTGGGGAAGTGCTGGGCAGTGTGTGGGGAAGTGGCTTCAGCCGGTGATGAGGTAGTGGTGAGGTGGTGGTGATGGCTGGGAGGACAGGAAGGAAGCTGAAGAGTTCTGCTTTTGCTTGCCCTGCTATTGTCTGGACACTTACAGGAATGGAGAGCTCTCTCCTTCAAGGGCCCTTTGCAGGAAAGTCAGGGCAGGGCAAAAAGTCCTGTGCTTTAGAAGAGCTGAAAAAAAAAAAAAAACAAGAGGATGCTAGCTTGGGGCAGTGCATTCCCCAACAGTTTCCCCCAACCCCTCTCCGGACCCTGGGGCACAGGATTGTAATCTTGGGAGCAGAATACAAAATTTGGAGCAGTGGGTGGTAAAGTGGGCGGGGCCAGTAAAGGTGAAGACCCTGAGCCTGGGGAGGCAGTTTGAGGCCAGAGCACTGGTTGATCCATGGATTAGCAGTTGGGGCTCTGTCCCCAGGGCCCATCCACCCCTCCTCTGAGCTCATGGAGCTCCTGTTCTCTGTGGTCTTACCTCACACTTTGGTTATACATTCATGATAGAAAGAAGCTCACCAACCCAAATAGCAAGATGTTCCAGGAACATTTCAAAAGAAAAACGTACTGTTAAAGTTCCCATAAGGAGCAGAACTCTTAGAACAGATGGGCCAAGAATTTCAATGTAGCCTGGTCAGCACCAAAATGAAATAAAGAAAAGTACTGGCAATAGAAAGCAAAAATGAGAAGTAAGAAGTAATATTTGATAGCTCCACAATTATACTTTTAATAAAGCACACATTGATGTGAAAAAATCAGCATGGATACAGCTGGAATGAATCAGTAAAGGAACCACATTGGAAAAATATTCCAGAAGATAGCAAGGGCAAAGAAACAAAATATATGAAAGAAAAGGTATGGAGTACTACTGACAGAAGTTTCTGACCCATAGGAGTTCCAGAAAAAGTGAAAAAAATTTAAATGGCCAGGAGGAAATATTTATATAAATTTTTGAAGGAATAACTGAGACACATTTCACAAAATTAATTTTAAGAAAACACCAGGCCTTAGCTTGAAAAGACACATCGAATGCTAACAAGGAGAAACAAGGAAAACATCCTCTTTTTATAGCACACTAAAATTCTTGTTTCTTGGATGATTAGAATGAGGCATAGAAAAGTGAGAACAAACTGTAATAATACGTAAAGAAGGTAGAAACAGATATATATATATAACTTATAAAAATGTAAATGAACTAAATATGCCTGTTAAAAAACAAATATTGATAGATATATGCTGTTTACAAAAGACACACCTAAACAAACACATTGGATACAAAGGTTAAAAGTAAAAGGACTTTGATAACATGTTAGAAAGATACTAACCAAATGAGAGCGGGTGCACTTCTGTTAACAAAGATTTTAAGACAAAGTGAAGACTATTGCATCATGATGAAAGGTTCAAGTCATTAAGCAGCTAACAAGACTTTTAAACTATGTGAGGTAAAAATTGATACAGCAGTAGGAAGAAATTGATAAATTCACCATCATAATGAGGGTTTCAATTTCTCCTAACAACTCAAGATTAAACAGACAAAAATGAGCAATAGAGACCTAACAACAAAAACAATAAATTTGACCTACTGGACATCCAGGGGTTCTAACATGTATAGAATACACATATTTCTTCAGTAAGCATGTTTCATTTAAAACTTGATCATAATTCAGAAATAAGGCAAGCCTTAAAAATATCAGTATATAGATATTATATGAACTATGATCTCTGTCCACAGTGTAAGTCAGGAAGAAGTTAATACAAAGATAAGTAAAAAATTCTCAAATATTTGGAAATTATAGATTATATTATTCAATAACCCATGAGTTAAAGAAGCAGTCATAATAAAATTTAAAAGTATCTAGAACAAAATGATTTTACATATGTCCATATATGTATGAGCTAATAACAACTTAGATTTATAGACATAATGGGAAAATAATGCAGAGATTTCCCATATACCCTACACCTGTTTTCCCTTCTTCACTTTTACTTGGTATCATACATTCACCACAATTAATGAACCAAGGTTAACACATCATTGTCAGCTCAATTTCATGCTTTATTCAGATACCCTTGGTTTTTTTCTAGTGTCTATTTCCGTTGTAGGATCCTATCTAGGACATCATATTCCATTTAGTCATCATGTCTCCCGTGAAAGTTTCTCAGACTTTCCTTGACTTTGGTGGCTTTGATAACTTTGAAGTGCTCGGGGGCAGTTATTTCTTGGGATGCCCCACCATTGGAATGCGTCTGGTATTTTCACACAATTTAATTGCAGTTATGGTTTGAGGAGGAAGACCCTAGAGGTAAAGTGGTATCTTTATCACAGTGTATCAATGATAAATACTATCAAAAGGATTTACCCCATTGATGGTGAGCTTGTCAAGTTTCTTCAAAGTCACCCCCCCCAGAGTGTACTTGGTCAAAGGAAGTCACTGTGCAGAGCCCACACTTAGAGAGTGAGGATTTATAATGCCATATTTTTATACTATAGAAAAATGATGCTTTGAGTTTTAAAACTCATAGCTTTAAATGCTTTCATTAGAGAAGAATTAACCTTGAATATTAATGATCCTAATATCCATTCTAAGAAGTTAACCAGGGAGCAACATAATCAACTCGAGTGGAAGAATGAAAGATCATAGAAATGAGACCATAAGTCAATAAAATGGAAGACAAAGCTGACAACAGTGATACAAAAATAGCAAGCAACAAAACTTACAGTTGATCCTCTGGAAAAAACAACAACAAAAATAGATAAATCTCTGGAAACCAAGATTAAGGGAAGAGGAGGGAGGATCACCACATAGATGGTGAGACCCCAGAACCACATGGATCTTAGGTTCTAGCACTTGAATCCTCGCTTGCTTTCCTTCTGCATTGCATTTAGTAGCAAAGTCATGTTTTATGTCCTGAGTGTGTGGAGTTTTGTGGAATTTCTTTTTTTTTCTTCTTCATTTTCTCCTTCCTTCCTTCCTTCCTTCCTTCCTTCCTTCCTTCCTCCCTCCCTCCCTCCCTCCCTCCCTCTCTCTCTCTCTTTCTTTCTTTCTTCTATCACAGGGCTCACTTTGGCATGATCCAATTCCCTTTACTCCAGTAAATAAACAAAGCCTGTAGTCAAGGATATGGGTGCTTGTTCTTATCACCAAAACTAGGAGAGTGCCAGGTTTCTGAGATAAGATCTTATTACGGTTTGGGGTGTCTTGAAGCAGATGATGAGATGGAAATTGGGGAACAGGATGTTTACTAGGGATAAACATTCTGAAGGGAATGGAATCTGCATGGGCAGAGAGAGAAGTCAAACCTGCCTTATGGGTCTGGCAAAGCCTCAGCCTACCTGGAGGGCTCTGGAGAGACTGTCCCATCAGAATGTCCTGCACCTGCTGAAATGGCTATGTCATCTCAGTCACTGGATGCAGGCTGCTTCGAGAAGGGTGTGACCTTGGGCCAAGTGGCTCTCCACAGCTGAAGGACACCCTGAAGGAGCTGCCAGCCTAGCCCTCTCACAAGCTAAAGAAGATGAGCAAGATGAGAAGACTGACAAGACCAGATATCAAGAAAACAAAAAACAGGAAGACATTGCTATAGAGATGGACAAGGACACCAAGGCAGCTAACAAGCGTGTGAAATAGAGCCGCTTTGGTATTGTCATTTGACTTGTACAAAGAGGTTTTGTGGCACATTGCAAGAAAGAATTGACTTTTAGTAAAGGAAGTTGCGTCATTGGATGGTCTATCAGTCAAGGCCTAGAGAGGAAAATAGAAATCACACCAGTATTTCAACAGAGATAACTGAATGCTTGGGGACTACAATGGTGAAAGGGCACAGTTAGGTAATAGAGATAGGATGCAGGAAGTAGCCGCCACTGCTAGGACTAGGAAGTCCAAAAAGAGAAGCTTGTGACTACAGTCATCCCTTAATACCCAAGGGGCATTGGTTTCAGGACCTTGCATGGATACCAAAATCTGTGGATACTCAAGTTTCATAGACATAATGGTATAGTATTTGCATATAACCTATACACATCCTCCTGTATACCTTAAATCATCCTAGATTACTTATAATACCTAACACAATTTAACTGCTATACTAGTTCCTGTACTATATTGTTTAGGGAATAATGACAAGGAAAAAACTCTGTACATGTTCAGTACAGACACAACTTTTTCCTTTGTGTGTGTGTGTGTGTGGTACTGGGGATTGAACCCAGCTACATGCCCAGCCCTTTTTTATTTTATTTTATTTTATTTTATTTTATTTTTTGTTTTGAAACAGGGTCTGGCTAAATTGCTGAGGGTCTCCCTATACTACTGAGGCTGTCCTTGAACCTGCCATCCTCCTGTCTCAGCCTCCCAGGTACTGGGATTGCAGGCTTGTGCCACCACAGCTAACCCAGCCAAAACTTTTAAAAAATATTTTCTACCATGGTTGGTTGAATCCATGGATGTGGAACCCAGAGATATAGAGGGTCAGCTGTATTAGAACCTGGGAACTTGGAGGAAATGCCCATGGGAGTGGGGACCTAGACCTTGGGGGAGGGGGCAACAGCTGGCTGGTACTGATTTCCCTGAAGGAGAAAAAGGCTGTTTCTGGGAGTCTGGGAAGAAACTTGTAACAAACAGTTGCTGCTGAAAACAAAGATATTGCTATGCTGAAGTCATTACTGGAATGACACATAGTGAGCAGCAAGGGGCACGTGTCCAGACTTTCTCAAACTTCCGGCCTCCCTCTACAGTCCCATATTGGTGGACAGAATAGGGAGCACATGGCGAAGGTGACATGGGATTTGTTGAGTCTGACCCAGCATCACAAAGCAGAGTATGAAAGGATGGGTTTGTAGCCCAGAAAATAGCTTAATATCCAGTGCTTATATTCACCCTAAAAATAAATCATCGTGATCTCTACCACTTTATACACACAAATCTATGGAGGTAGAGCTTTAATTATGAAAAGTGAAACAAAATTACTGTAGAATAGAACAGATAATACAGGGGAATATCTGAGAGAGAGAGAGAGAGAGAGAGAGAGAATGAGAATGTTGACAAAGGATGAATCCAAGTGAAGAACACATTAGTGTTTATTGTACTATTTTCCAACTTTTTATAGTTTTTTTTATAAGTTTGAAATTTTTCAAAATAAAAAATTTGAGGTAAATGAAAGGATAAGGATCAATGGCAATTAAAAAGATATAGCAAGTATCCCGATTTTCTAAGGTAATTCCTAGCCTGACACATGTCTGGAGGTGTTTGTAAACATGTTTGTTCGATACCAAAATGACTCCATTTTACCCCATAACTAATTGACAAAGTCTTCTTGGCCATTAGAATAAAATGTAAACTTCAAGCACAAGTTAATAGTCTGAATCCTAGTGGGAAGCAATTTTCATTCCATTCTTATAGAAATATGATTCTTATAGAAATACGTGTAAGATTAGTAATTTGACTCCTAGGGCCAGTCCATGTACTTGCTATCATATTAAAATTAATACAAGCATAGTGGTCAAGAACGATTTTAAAATATTTTAAATATTTATGTTGTCTCAGAAAAGTCCAAAGGAAATGCAGTCAAAACTAAGATGCTTGCCGGGGAGTGGTGGCACACCCCTGGAATCCCAGTACTTGGGAGGCTGAGGGAGGAGGATCTTAGTTTCCAGGCCAGCCTCAGCAACTCAGTGAGACCCTGTTTCAAAATAAAAAATAAAATAGGGCTGGGGGTGTAGCTCAGAGGTAGAATGCTGTGGGCTCAATCCCAGTACCACACAAAACAACAACAACAACAACAAGCTCTTCAAGCTCTTAACCTGCTTTTTCTCTATTTATCTGTCTCCTACACATTTCTATAGCTGCCAAACCCTGCTCCAGATCTGAAACCTCTCACTGCTCAGGCTCATTTCTTCTCATGCAGTTGCCTACATTTTACAATACACTTTACCCGAATTATTAGTTTTCCACCTTCAATGTAAATCCTACCTCCCAGCTTCCAGCTAACCCTATTTTGCAATTCTTTTCACTTTTTAAAGTTAGGATAAAGCCAGGCATGGTGGGACATGCCTGTAATTCTAGTACTTGGGAGTCTGAGACAGGAAGCTTGAGACCAACCTCAGCAACTTATTGAGACCCTGTTTCATAATGAAAAGGACTGGGGTTGTAGCTTGAGGTAGAATATCCCTGGGTTAATCCCCAGTACCATTAAAAAAAGTTAGAATAAGATTCTAACTTCTGTTGCAAAGAGAACTCAACCATCCAGTGGCTTGAAGAACTGAGATAATTTTTTTCTCTCTTGTTAACAACTCCAAGGTGAGTGTTCTAACTTGATGAATCAGCTCTGCTCCTGTGGTTATTTAGTGACCCTGGCTTCCTCGATGGTGTGACTGCACAGATTCCTAATGTGTTGTCATCATCTGCATGGTTGAGGTTTGGCTTATCTGAATTCCAGGACACAGAAAGAAGGAATATCAAGGAAGCCATAGAAAGCCTAGCACCGCAAGTAACACATACCCAATTTGAGAGAACATAGTCATATGGCCACACTTAAAATTCAAAGGAGTCTAAAAATGTGGTCAAGCTATGTATCCATGAAGAAGGGATGAATAATAAATGGCTTTGTTGGATAGCCAAAAATTTTCCACACTTTTCATTATTCTTCAGTTAAAAACTCCTGAATTTTAGCAAAAGACATGTGTGTGTGTGTGTGTGTGTGTGTGTGTGTGTGTGTGTGTAATAGGCCAATATTACTTATGTTTCTCTTGCTGTCTGAAAATGATGTTTATATATTTATCTGTTCAGTTCAATAAGCACTTAGTCATCTGTTATGTGCTGAGTACAATGTTAGGCACCAGCCGCACAAATCTGAGTAACATATAATTAGTGTTTTGGGGAGTTTGCCATTCAGTAGAAGAGACAAACATAAAAAAAAGGATGTCAATATACTGTGGCATATTAAAGGAGATTTTGAGGGAGGAAGATACATTTGATTTAAAATAATGAATTTTATTCTCAAAATATGTTTCTGTTTGCATTTTCTATGGTCAGTAACTGAAGTTAACATTTTATTTTGTGCTTATAATGTAAGCCCTTTTTCTCTCCAAAGCATTCCTCAATCCCTGTGGCTCCAATGGCAGCCACCAATGATGGCTTGCCACCTAGAGTATAGTGATTGGATTAGAGATTGCCATGTGACTAACATCGAGCCAATCAGAATTCTTGGGGAGATTTTTCACAACTGATGTGTGAAAGGTACCCTTTGCTCCCTGGAACAAAGCTCCCAGGATGGGTGTTGCTTTGAGGAGCAGGCAGCCATGTCTTTTCCTAGGTGAAGAATCCTATCTGAAGCTACTGAGAAGGAATATAACTTGTAGAAAGAACCAGAAATAAGAGGTAGGAATAGCTACCTGAAAGATTTATTAGTCTTTAATTCTCATCATCCATAAAGCCATATGACTGATACATGTGAACCAGTAAAATCCTCTTCATTTAAATTAACATGAACTGGGTTCAGATGATTTGCAATCAAAAGAGTTTCAAATAATTCAGTAATGGAATCCACGTATGGCATAATGTTTTAAAGGTAGAATTTTTCTAGGAATAAAATTATTTCTAACTTTTGAAGTAAAGGAAAAATTAAAACACACTGCTATTTTAATATGGAAATGAATGAATATGAATGACATAAATAACTGTATATAGACAAAACGCATAGCAACAGAGCTCAGTCTGTTTTAAACTGAGAATTCACAAAAAAACCACTTACAAAAGCAGGATATAAATTAGTCTCTTAGATTTTAAAAGTAGAATTTAATTTAAAATGAAGTGTGAGAGCCTACTATTCTTGCCTCTAAGTACTAGATTCTATTTTTATGGTGTTAAGAAATGATTCAGTTCCACACATTGGTTCTTTTTAAAAAATACTATTATTATGATAGCTGAAGCAAAACAGATGTGACAAAAGAACATTTTAAATTTGCAATCCCTCATCCTGAATTAAGTGAGCCAGCCATGTGTTAAATATAATATTGTGCTAAAATAAAAAATGGAGCCAAATTTTGTACTATATACTTTATAGACAGCAATTAAAAAATAAACATCAAATTCTGAAACAAAGTGACCACTACCGTAGCTTTTAAATATAATTTGTTTTTCTTTCCCCCTTCTGCTCTCTTTTGTTCAGAGCCAAATTTAAATGTTCTCCTGGGCTATTTGTTCTAGAATGGCCAACCATTCTGTGGGCTTCCTGCAGTTCTGCCTCCCCAAATGCTCTTCATTCTTTCCCCAGTGCTGACTTCTGAAAGTAAGCTTGGCCATCTATCACAAGACTATGAAAGTTCACACATGAAAAACCAGCTCAAGAGAAATTTTACAGAATTCTATACTTTGTTATTCAGAAAGGTGTTTTCTAAATTTCTAGCTATTTAGAAAATGCAGCGGTCTAATCACTCCAAATGAACAAGTCTTTAAATAATGTCTGGGATATATACTGTTGGTTTTGAATTCTTTAGAACCTGGCTCCTGCCTATGTCTCAGGCCACACCTCTCACTGCCTTCCACCTTGCTACCTCTTTCAGCTTCTTTGGCTTGGGAGCTATGCTTCCTTGATGCTTGGCCAACCTTAGGTGTCAGCTTAATCTCCACTCCTTGGATGGGCTCATGTCAGGTTTGATGCCTCTGTTTATAAAACTTGCTGTTGGCAGATAGCACATCTGCCCTTTTCCTGTCATATCCCAGTGCCCAGCATGGATCCTACACAATAAATACCTGTAAAATATATGAATCAGTGTTTCATTAACCAAGCAATTGTGACAGGGACTCAATGAATATAGGACATCAGCACCACAATTCAGTTGGAATTCTGCCTTGGAAAAATTCTTGGCTGAGAGATTTTTATTTTGATGACTTCTGATGGCCACATTCCCCAGAACAGTGTGAATTTACAACTTTCATCTGGGTCACTAAATGGTAGAATAAAAAAATTCGCATAAATGCTATATACTAGCTGGGCGTGGTGGCGCATGTTTGTAATCCCAGTACCTGGGAGGCTGAGACGGGAGGATCCGGGTTCGCAGCCAGCCTCAGCAACTTGTGAGGCCCTCCGCAACTTAGCGAGACCCTGTTTCAAAATAAAGAATAAAAAATAGGGCTGGGGGTGTAGCTCGGAGGTAGAATGCCCCTGGGTTCAATCCCTG
>PVJS01039100.1:0-19074 GCA_004027185.1 Glis glis
AGGATCAGGGCTCATTCTGGGGTAAGGATCAGGGCTCAGTCTAGGGTAGGAGTCAGGGCTCAGTCTGGGGTAAGGATCAGGGCTCAGTCTGGGGTAAGGATCAGGGCTCAGTCTAGGGTAGGAGTCAGGGCTCAGTCTAGATTGGGGCTGGGTCAAGGCTCAGTCTGAGGTCATGGCTGGAGTTCAGGCCGGGTCAGATGATGGGTTCAGGGTGGGATGGGCGTCAGGGTTCATTCAGTCCAGGGTGGAGGTTGGCCTTTAGTCTGGGGTCAAAGTCAGACTCAGTTTGGGGTTGGGTCAGATTTAGACTGGGTCTGAGGTCATGGTTGAATTCAGTCTGAGGTTGGGGTCAGATTCAGTGTGGGGCTGGGGGGGGGTCAGGTCATGGCTATGCTCCAACTAGGGCAGATATGGGGCTCAGTCTAGGGGTGTTAATGAACTTAGTCTGGTGCAGGTCTTGGGGTCACTTGGGTATGGGGTTGAGGCTCAGACTGGCATCGACTAGACACTCAGTGTGTGTTAGAAGAGGACCCTCCTGTGGAGCCGATGGAGGCAGGTTGAAGGGGATCCCTGCCCCTTCCCTGCTGTATTTGTATCTCCCGCCACCAGCCCACAATTAACTGACCCCAGGCTCCTACAGTCTCATGAGGCCTGGAGGCAGGATCAAGGCTGCACCTGGGTCTGGTGGGTGGAGAGGAGGGTCCAGTTGAGTTTTCTCTCCAGTAAAATGTGCCTGATGCCTGTGCTGGGCCTGGGGAACACAGGGTGAACCAGATAGCACCTCGACCCTCTCTGGGCCTCAGTTTCCCCATCTGAGAATCTCAGTGTTTCGTGGACAGGGTGACAGGACCAGAAATCTGGGCTGGCAGTGTGGGCAACTGTGTCAAGAAGACGAGTCAGGAGGTCTATCGGGGACCATGGCAGGAGCCTGTGGCCTGGAGTGAGGTGGCTGGGGGCAGGGGAGGCAGGCCAGACCTTCCTGGCAGCCGTGGGATGACAGCCTTAGCCACAAAGGTGTCTACTGTCCCTTAGTGGCTGATGGTGCCACCTCCGTAGTCAAAGGGCGTCCCGGGCATGGAGCCTCCCGGATCTCACGGAGTGTGGCTTGAATGTTAGGGCTCAGGCATGGGGCCAGGCGAGGGGTTATGATTCCATACAGGACTCCAGAAGCTCCCAGTTCCTGCCTGGTAACTGCCACCTACCCTGTCATCAGCAGGGCCCCCAAACCGTTCCGACAGCAGCTTGACAGGGGCCGGCAGGTCCGAGGAACGGGTGGTGCTTGGCCTCTGGCTTTTCTCCGCTCTCTCAGCTCAGTCCCTAATCTGGCCTCCTCCTGTCGAAGCCGCAGACACAAAAGAGAGCCCCTATTGACGTCAGGGGAAGCGCCCACAGGGCCTCTGTCTCTCCCAGAAATTTGGCTCTGGTATTCCGCATCGGATGTCTGTGGTTTTTAAAAGGTGAAAATGGCCCATGGCCCCGATTCTGTGTCTCCATCAAAACCTGGATGGGTGGAAGGTGGGCTCCGGGGTTCCTGGTGTCCCCTGTCCCCCACGCACTTGCAGATCCATTCTCCTACGCCCTCTCTGCTGCCCCCAGCAGCTCCTGTCCCCTGGTCCTCCTGACCTCTTCCTCGGTCTCCTTTCCACTGAAGGAGGCTTCCCCAAGCTGGTTCCTACTGCCCTGTCGCCCTGGGTTTTTGTGGCTCCTGGAATTTGGGGTGCCACTCCCTCCCTGTGCTCTCTGGCCCCGCCTTCCTCTTGACTGTGGCCCTCACACCCAACCCAGAGCCCGGAGTGTAGTAAGCGCTCAGCAAACCCTTGTGGACTAGGGTGGATGAATTCCTCCTTGGATTTCTCTTTGCCTTGCCTCCAGTTTAGCTGATGTTCAAACCACTCACTCTGGGAACCCATCTGCGCCACTCACTGTGGCCGTTGGGAGGAGCTAGGGGAGCCAGATGAGGCCGCTCCCTGGAAGAGGCCGCTTGTCAGCACTGCTCCGGGTCAGCATGACCTGGTCCAGTCGGAGTGTGGACTCTTTGTGCATGCAGAGGGCTGTGGTCCCCAGGATCACTTGGGGTCAGCACACGGTCATTAGGCTCGTCTTGCCTCCCAGTGCCTGCCCTGGGGGCTGGAGCCCTCTCTTTCTCTCCAGTGGCCCCTGGTCCAGGTGGGAGAGAAAGGCTAAGCTCGGCTTCTTGACCTGAGCCCTCTTGACTTTTGCCTCAACCTCACGGCCACTGTGGCTCTCGGACTCTACCGTCACCTGCCTGGACTGTACTGATGACTCCTTCCCTGGACCAGAGTTGCCCACGTCATGGTCAATCTGACCACGACCTTGGTTTCCTATCATTTACAACCATCAACCCCAGGCTTCCTCTCCTCTGTCTATCCATCACTCCTCCGGCCCCTGCCAGCACTGTCCATATTGCCAAGCCCTTCCCAGACCTCATGCCCCGGCTTAGCTAGCAGCATCCTATCCCTCTGCCCCAACCTTCCCCAGGCACCCCATTAGGACTTGGAGTCTCCTAAGTGATGGTCAGTCTCTGGGCAGCTTTGAGCCAGTCCATACAATACTGTCCCATGAGTATCTGGGCTCTGTGTGCTCTGGCAGGAGCCGACATCCTTTCTTCCCATCGTATTAAGGAGACCACAGAGGCCCAGGGGGGAGGGGAGGACAGTTCCACGGTCACAGGAACAATTACAGCTCATTCCAAAGTCTCTGGTTTTCCTTTGCAATTTTCCTGTTGTTGATCTGTTGCTGTCTCTACCAAGGGTTACCTGAGGGGGTTTCAGAGAGGACCCGCCTCTTGGAAAGAACACCTCTTCCAGGAAGTGATCAGAATTTCCCCCTCTCCTGGCCCTCTGAGCAATGGATACTGGCTGCTTTCCAGCTGTCCAAGGGTCAGCTGCCACGCGTGGTTCCTTGAGCATCGTCACCAGAGGTCTGATGTTGAATCCCACCTTCCCCTGCTGCCCTAGGACCCTGAGCATGCCCTGGTCTCCACCTGCCCCGCCACACTGGAAATTGAACCCAGGGGCATTCTACTTCGGAGCCTCACCCCCAAGCCCTATTTTATTTTATGTTTTGGAAATGGTCTCACTAAGTTGTTGAGGGTCTTGCTAAGTTGCTGAGGCTCTGGCCTCAAACCTGCAATTCCTCCTGTCTCAGCCTCTCAAGTACTGGAATTCTAGGCATGCACCACCACCCACACCTGGCTAACCCTTGACTTTTTATGCCCCAGTGTGCCCCTATACAGAGTGAAGCCACTGGACTTGCTGGTTTCAGAGGTACTGCTATGGAATTAGGGTTCAGTTAGGGAGGCTGAGCCCAGCGTCTCAGTGGCCTCCTGCTACAGCCAGAGTGTTGTTGAAGGAATAGGGAGGCGGCAGTCCTGGGTGAGAATCCCGTGCCAGTGCTCAGTGACTGCGGCCTCAAGCAATTTCCACGCTGGGCCCTGGTTTCCTATAAAGTGGGGGAAACTGGCCAGACCTGGCTTCCTCCAAGGGTTGTTAAATGTAGTTGTGGCTTCGAAGGTGTTTGCTATTGGACAGCCCCGTGCAGGTGGATGTGCAGAATCCGCCACTCGCAGCACCCCACAGAGCGCCAGGCTCAGGCAGACGACAGCTCATGGCGCCCTGCGGAGGGAACGTGGCAGGTGTCTGGACGCTGCGTCCCCAGGCGACTTGTGCGGGCGGCATTCCCACAGCTCATGCTACGTTCCCCGCCGGTCCCACTGCTGGGCCGGGACAAGCCTCCGCCGCCCCCCTGCCATTGGGAGGAGTGGGGGGCCACCTGGCGCTGGCCCAGGTTGGCCGGCCTCCCACCCCATGTTTTGTTCGCGGAGTTTGGAATGTCCCGGGACGCGGAGCTCGGCTCCCTGGGGGAGACACTGGTGCCATCGTCTTGATCTCATCGCTGGACAGGTTTCTCCTTCATTCCAGCTCGGGACTCGGCCAGCTCCCAGCCACAGCTGCTGCCAGTCCCGGCCCGTCTGTGTCTGTCCCAGCACTGGCAGCCGTGAGCCTGCAGCTGGGAGCCGGAGGGCTTCCCAGGGGAGGCTCCTCTAGCCGGTCTGCGTGGGCCCCGGGCATGCCTCCGAACTGGCTCTCCGCACCCCCCTCCCCAGCTGCCTCTCATCACGGACTCCTTTGCCTGTGACCCCCTGACGCTGGGGCCCTGAGGTCTGCTTGGAATGATGTTCTCAGGATCTGGAGACTCCGGACAGGCAGAGCATGCCAGCTGCCCTGATTTCTGTTCTCTTAGTGGGACAGGCTGTGTCCAGGGCAGGGCCCTTGCTCAGTGTGTGGGGAGCGGGTGTCTGAGACAGAAAGACGCTTGCACGTGCTCCGGTTTCCCTGAGCTCCAAGTCTGAACTATCCCTAGACTTGGGGGTGACATGTTGAGTCTATTAGTTGCACGATGATGTTTTGGGGAAGGGCTAGGAAGGACCCATCCTCACCTGGTCAGTATACACCGCTGGTATACCTGGAGCATGGCATGATGTGCCAATCTGGGCACTCGGTACCCTGACTTGGTCTGACAGGCTCAGGTTGGGGGTGTCCTGGCTGGTGAGAGGTGAGGTCCAGTTAATCTTGTTAGAAATGTGGAAGGGTATGTGTATGTGTGTTCATAGGTACACTCGTGGGTTCTGGAAAGAATGCATCCTCACCTGGCCAGGGTACATGCTTGGTACATCTGGCTGGCTCATACCATCTACTACTCTGGGATGGTTAGGCAGTCGTGCCCCACCTGGACCCACCCAACTGGGATGTCTGTCCAGGGGCACTATGGTAGTGCAAAGAGGAATCCTCCCTGGGTGGGTGGGTGGGGGAATAGAGTCCCAAATGGTTCCTCGTGGTCTGTCTTCACCTTAGACAATCCCTGCCTGATGTAGGTCAGCACCCGCCCCGGGCTTGGGCAAGCTCTCCTCTTTCCACATCATAAATGAGAAGCCTAAATAAGTCAGTCCCTTTGGAAGATCCCAGGCCCCCCAGCAGCCTGGCTGGGGCTGTTAATATTCCCGGTGTTTATGACCCCCTGGCCCTGCCCACAGGCTCCTCTTTCTAGCCTTTGGAATTAATTTTGTGAATCAGAAAGGGGGGAGTGCAACCTCTTGGAATCCAGGACGATGACATCTCTACCTCCCCCCATGGCGGGTCCCACTCGCTAATTCTATAAAACAGTCTCTGCGTCCAGCCCAGTTCGGGGCCGCCTGCCTGGCTCGGGCTGCCTCATGTCTTTGCTATGTTCTCCCCCCGGGAGGGGGCTGGCCCCATCTCCGATGATTCAGGCCCCCTGACACCTTGCACTGATGTCAGTGGGAACTGAAGCCTCAGGCCCCAGGACCTTCTGGCCCGTTGCCTGGGCCCGCGCCCTGCACGGGCTTGGCCTCGGCTCGTGCCTCCCGTGACCTTCCCATGGACGAGGCCTGGCTGGGAGACGAGGCCAGGCTGGACAGCCTCTCCCTCACACTGTCCCCTTGCTGAGAGCTGCCCGTACTGGCGCCGAGCCGCCCCTCGGCCTTTTTGGGTTTCGAAGACTAGTTCTAAAATTAATATGGGGGAATTCAGGGAATTTGTGAGCAAGTTCCCAGAGAACTGTGGCTGCCCTGGGGGCAAGTGTCCCTGTTTCCTCCCAGTCTTCCCCAATTCTCATTTCCCTAATTCTTTATGGGATAGGTCCTCTTTGGGCAAACTTACTCTATGAAGGGTAGGAAAGGATGCCTGCACTCTGAATATTGGGTAGAGTCTTTCTTCCTCTATCCCATCACAGAGAAGTCTCTAAGAGGACTTCATACCACAGAATCTCTTAAGTCATTTAAAATATGATTTGTAACCAGGCATGGTGGCCCATGCCTGTAATCCCAGCACTTGGAAGGTTGAAACAGGAGGATCACAGGTTCAAAGCCAGCCTCAGCAACTTAAGTTGTGAGGCTCTCAGCAACTTAGTGAAATCCTGTTTCAAAATAAAACATAAAATAGGATTGGAGTTATAGCTCAGAGGTAGAATGCCCCTGGGTTCAATCTCCAGTACCACACACACACAAAATATGATTTGCAAGTAATTTCTCTTGTTCTGTAGGTTGTCTTTTTGTTTTCTTGATCATGTCCTTTGAAGCTTCAAATTTTGATGAAGTCCAATTTATCTATTTTTTCTTTTTCTGCTTGTGCTGTTGGCATCAAATCTCAGAAACCATGGCCAAATCCAATGTCATGAAGGATCTACCCCTGTTTTCTTCTAATGGTTTTATAATTTTATAATTTATATTTTTAGCTCTTACTTTTAGGTCTTTGATCCATTTAGTTAATTTTCATATATGGTGTGAGGTAGGGCCCAACTTCATTCTTTTGCATGTGGAAATCCAGTTGTTCCATCACTATCTGTTGGAAAGATTATTCTTTCTCTGATGAATGGTCTTGGCACCCTCCTCAAAAATCAATGGACCATAAATGTAATGATTCATTTCTCAATTTTATCCCTTTGATTTATATGTCTATTCTTATACTAGTAACTCGTTGCCTTGATCAATGTAGCTTTGTCATATGTCTTGAAACCAGGAAATGTGAATCTTCTGGCTTTGTTTTTGTTTTTCAGGATTGTTTTGGCTAGAATCCCTAGATATTTCATATAATTTTTTGGTTTTGGGGTTTTTCATTTCTGTAGAAAACACCATTGGGATTTTGATAGGGGTTGTACTCAATCTGTTTCTATTAGTATTATCATCAGTTGCAGATAGAATTGTCATTTTAATAATATTGTCTTCCAATCCATGAACATAGGATGTCTTTAGATCTTTAATTTTTTCTTTCTTTCTTTCTTTCTTTCTTTCTTTCTTTCTTTCTTTTCTTTTCTTTCTTTTTTTTTTGGTCGTAGTGGGAATTGAATCCAGGGGTGCTCTACCACTGAGCTATACTCCCAGACCTTCTTATTTATTTTCTTTCAAACAGGGTCTCATGAAGTTGCTGAGGCCTCAAACTTGTGATCCTCCTGTCTCAGGAGGATCTGAGAAATCTTTAATTTCTTTCAATGATTTTTTTTGGTTTTCAATGTATAAGTCTTATGCTTCTTTTGTTTAATTTTTCCTATGTATTTTCTTTTATATGCTACTATAAATGGTATTTTCTTAATGTCTTTCTTGTATTGCATCATTTATTTATTTATGTATTTTCTTTTTGTGGTACTGGGGATTAAACCCAGAGGCATTCTACCTCTGAGCTACACCCCCAGCTCTACTCTATTTTTTATTTTGAAACAGGGTCTCACTAAGTTGCAGAGGGCTTCCCTCAGTTGCTGAAGCTGGCTGCAAACCCGCAATCCTCCTGTCTCAGTCTCCCAAGTACTGGGATTCCAAGTGTGAGCTACCAGACTTGGCTTGGATTTAGTCATTTAAAACAAGATTTGACATAAAGCATCAACATAAGCATCATTTACAAACCAACTTGTCAAGACTCCACTTGCATAAAGTGAGACTCCGCCTGTGACCCTTAGCTTAGGTCAGTTGCTATCAGGGTCTGCTCTATGACCCTTTTTCCTGTCCTGGCCACTGCTTGGGTTGGTCCTGGATTCTAGGGGGACATTTCAATTCCTCATTCTAGGTCTCCCTGCCTCCAGTGTCAGTGCCTGAGCCAGTCTCCTCTCTGCTGCCCAAAGAATTCTAAATCTGGCTGTGTCACTTCCCTGCCTAAAGCCTCCAATGGCCCTCCGCCTTATCTATGAGAAAATGGGGAGCTCTTTGGCCTCATGTTTAAGACCTCCATCCTCCATTAAGGACTTTGCTTCCAGTTTTGTGCTGATGGCTCTTGTGCGTCTTTCCACTGAGATGTCCCAGATGTTGTAAAGCCAGGTTCAAGGGCAGCCCAGTGGCCGCCGCAGACCAGCTCCTCCCCGGCTGCCTTCACCTCCACCTATAGCACCTCCGTTCTGCTTCTTGCTGGAGCGCAGCTGTCTTCTCAGATGCCTCCCTCCCCCTCCTGACCTCTCTATACTTCATTATCAAACCCTACAGATTTTGCCTCCTAAGCCTCTCTGTGCCTGGCCCCTCTCCTTCATCTACTGCCACTTTGTTTAGGTTTTATCCTGGCCTGATCCCAGGCCACCAGAGTGATCTTTCTAGAACACAAATCCTCTAAGCTTTATACCTTTTCCGAACTCCTCGTTGCCACAGGGGCAGGTCCTGGGTGCTGAGGTTCTGATCTTGCCCATCCTGTCTCCTCTGCAAGGAGCCCTGCAGATCCCCTGATCTTCATGCCCATGACATCCTCTTTAGCTGAGCCTGTAGACCCAAATCTCTTCAGACCCCCAAGTACTCATGCCCAGGACAGCATCCTCACTGGGGCCTGCCTGGCAAACGCCTGTTGCTTGTATCACTTCTTCCAGGGCCCCTTTTACAATGGCCTCCCCACCCCTTAGGTGGAGTGATCCCTCCTTCCAGATGTCAATCATGGCACCCAGGATGTTCTTTCTGTCTGTGTCTCTCCTTAGGCCAGGACCACTGAGCCTGGCAGGGCTTGGAACACAGCAGACATCAGCAAATGCTTTCTGAGCCCCGGGTGGATGCACTGGGGAGGAATGAGTCGGAATGGTTTGGGAAAAGGCTGGGTTTGGTGCTTCCCAGTCACGTTCACATTTGAGGGCTGTGCTGACCTGAAGTGTAGGTAAGAGTCACTGGTAGGTGTGTGGGGAGGGTCTGTGGATGGCTGGTGTGGCTCTAGTTGTGCTAGGAGGACCCTGGGAGGGCCGTTTTTGTGTGTCTCTAATGCCACTCGTCCCCCTTATTAGGACCTACCTGTCAATCATTCTCCCAACCCTGCACTCCCCCCCCCCATACTGGGGATTGAACCCAGTGGCATTCTACCTCTGAGCAACATCCCCAGCCTTTTTTCTTTTTTTTTTTGTTTTGAAACAGGGTCATGATAGGTTGCTGAGAGTTTCAATAACTTGCTGAGGCTGTCCTCAAACCTGGGATCCTCCTAACTCAGTCTCCCAAGTACTGGGATTACAGGCATGCACCACCATGCCTGGCTTCCACTCCCTCTCTTGTCTTTGCCCTCCTGCTCATTCCCATTTGCCTCCTAGCTGGTATGCATCGCTGACCCTTCTAATGGCCAAGCAGCCTCGTGGAGCACCCCTGCCTCCTCCTCGTCTCCCTCCATGACCCCTCTAGCCTCTCTGACTCTTCCCCCTCAACTCCCTTCCAGGACTGGGCTTGGCTTCCCATGGCCGCCCTCCTCTGTCTCCTGTTCCTGTCGTTCCCACCCTGGCTCTGGTAGAACACTCTTGAGCACTCAAGGAAGTGATTCTTAGTGATCATGTGCAACAGCCAGTGTCCCCCACTAATTTGGAACCTGTGGAGGGTGGACACTTAGAACCTAGCATAGACTCTGGCCCAAGGAGGTACTTGACAAATATATATACATGGTGCTGGTATTGGGGATTGAATCCAGGGATGCTTTGCCTCTGAGCCACACTCTCAGCCCTGTTTTATTATTATTATTATTTATTTTGAAACAGGGTCTCACTAAGTTGCTGAGGGCCTCGCTAAGGTACTGAGGGTCTTGCTAAGTTACCATGCACTGGCCTCGAACCTGTGATCCTCCTGTCTTAGCCTCCCAAGTACTGGCATTACAGGCATGTGCCACCACGCCTGGCTGACAGATATGCTAAAGTCAAATTCTTTGGGAAATGACTTACTCTTTGCTTTCCTTTTCCCCAGAATTGAGATATCCTTTGAGGGACCCTCCTGTGGGAGGAGCATAGGATTGGATT
Source organism: Glis glis (assembly GCA_004027185.1). Taxonomy (NCBI): domain Eukaryota; kingdom Metazoa; phylum Chordata; class Mammalia; order Rodentia; family Gliridae; genus Glis; species Glis glis. The sequence continues at coordinate 9,766 of PVJS01039100.1, forward strand.
ATTGAGGGTGTGTGTTCATGTTATCCATAGGGCAGGTCCTAGGACCTTCTGGGAAGGGGGAGTTATTGGATACTGGGGAGGCAGGCAATGGGAACCTTTTTTCCTCTGGGCGGCAGCATTATTGATTCTGCAGCATCCCTTTCTCCTGGCCTGGGGCTCCCACCTCTAGCTTCCTGCGTCCCCTGGCACATGAGCCTGTATGCACAGCCTGGCTTGGTACCCTGAACCCACACACCAGCCCCAGGTCCTGGCAGCAGCATGGGCTTGGAGGAGCCACCCGTCTCGGGGTCTGAGCTCCGAGCTCTCCGCACGTGGTTGCCATCTCCTCCCGCCGCGCCTCCTGCCAGCGCCTAATCGCTTCCATCTGCCCACTGACTCACGGGACTGTCAAGGTTCTAAAAATTTCCAAATTCCTTCCCACCCTTGCCCTTCCAGGCTATTTCCCCAGCTCTGCCCCCCGAAAGTACCCCACAGACCCACCAATTGCTCTTTCTCTTGTGGGCCACATGGAAAGGGGCTTCTCTGAGGGACTGAGCAGGAAAGGCCTCCAGGCAGGGCCCTTTCCCCAGGGGAATCCATGACAGCTGCTGAGGACACAAAGGCTGGAAAACTGGGGTCACAGCAGCCATCAAGACAACTGAGCCATTGTACAGCTGGGGACACCTAAGTTCAGAGCCAATAGCAGAGCTGGTCAGAGGATGTAGGCCTTGAGGCTCTGACCCAGGGCTCTCCTCTGCTGTTCCTGTCCCTTGCACCCCTTGCTCCCCCTTTGGGTCATAGGAAGGGCAGTTTCAGCCCTGGCCTGCCTTCCCCTGGGACCAGGGCCACTTGATGACTGGGAGGGGTCTCCCCATGCCCCCCACGCCCCTGGCCTCCCCCAAGCCTGCCTCCTCCTCTCCACTGTCCCCCAGGACACATCCTGAAGAAGTGTTTGTACCGAAACAGTATTTCCAGGGCAACTGGCATTCCTGCGGAATGGGGGTTGAGGGGATGGATGGGGAAGAAGCTGTCTGGCTTCGACAGGCCCAGGGACCACAGCCCCTCTGGGTTTATGGGACTTGGGGCCTGGGAGTCGGTCTCACTCTTGACCTTGGATGGAGTTAAGGATGGCTGCAGGAACCACTAGCCCTTTCAGAGCACATCTTTCATGGGCAGTGTGTGTGTGTGTGTGTGTGTGTATGTGTGTGTGTATTGTATGTGCTCGCATTTTTGCAGGTGCATGAAGCAGTCTAGAAGCTTCCTCGGCCTGAGGAGGCAGAGCAGGTCCCAGGGGCCCCTCTTCCTTCTCCTGGTCCTTAGGGACAATGCCAGCGCTGGGACCCACTCCTCACTTTTTTTTTTAATACTCCTCCCACCCCGCCCAGGGCAGAGGATTGAACCCTGGGCCTTGTGCGTGCCAGGCAAGCGCTCTGCCACTGAGCTAAATCCCCACCCCTGGAACCCACTCCTTGACAGGCCCTACCCTGCCTACGTGCCTCTGTCTATCCCTGTTACTTCTAAAAATCTACCTTCTTCTATTTTTATTTATTTATTTTTGTGTTACTGGGAATTGAACGCAGGGGTGCTCTAACACTGAGGTACGTCCTCAGTCCTTTTTATTTTTTTATTTGAAATGGGATCTCGCTAAGTTGCTGAGGTTGGCCTCCGACCTTGATCCTTCTGTCTCACCCTCTCAAGTACTGGGATTACAAGAGTGCTCCTCTGTGTCCCACTCCCTGTTACTTCTGAGACAAGCCCTACTCCCTTGGTGGCACCCTCGGGGCAGTGACAGTAGCATTGGCATCACCCCTGCCTTGCCCCCCTCCCCAGGCCACATAGCAGCTCCAGGATGGCCCCCTGCTCTCCCTCCACAGCCAGACCTCTCTACCTGGCCTCCTTCTCCTTCAAGCCCAGCTTGATGGTGGTGATGGGGGGGCATGCTCCCTCATGGCCTGTCAGGGAGAGCTGACCACTGCCCCTAAGGGCTGACTAAGGAGCTCCCTGCCACCCAGAGCGCCACCAAGGAGGCATCCCTGTGCCTGCCCAGAGCATGAGGGCCTGGATGGAGCCAATGCCACATCCCTCCTGGGGGGCAGGCTCAGTCTGCTAGGTCCTGGAGTTCGCTGAGGCCTGGATAAAGGAGGAGGAGGTAGGAGGTCAGAGGGCATAGCCTGGGACAGGCGACATGAGTGTGGAAGAGGAAGTGTGACCAGGAAGTGTGTTCTGGGTCCCCTGCAGAACATTCCCACATGAAGCCCTTCTCTGAGCCACCTCCCACCCCCACCACCAAGCCCCTGGCCTCCTTCCCCCCACCGTCCCCTCTGGCTGAGCCCCCTGCCCTCACTGAGCCGGGCACAGGCTCAGCAGAGCTCTCAGTGGCCATGGGGCCAGGCAGCCCTCAGTCACACTGCTCCAGGTCCTGGTACTGTGGCCTTTTCCCAGGGAATGGTCTGGAGCCAAGCATTTTCTGGGGAGACCTCGAGCCAGCCGCCCCCTCCGTGGCACGCTGGGAATGCAGCCCTGTACACGCAGGCCCTCCAGGCGGGAGAGGAGCACGGCCGGTGGACTTTTAAGGACTGAACAGGGAGCAAGCTGCGCCCCTGGGCTCTGGCCTGGCCCAGCTGTCCTCAGGATCTGGCCTAGGCGCTGCGGACTTGGCTGGGCGCCCCAGTGGGGAGAGGTCTCAGTGCCTGATTGGGAAGGAGGCCAGGCTAGAAGCATGGCGGACCTGGCTGGGCTCTGTCCCTCTCTTCATGCCCAATTCAGGGGTGCTAGAGGCTGAGGGCCCCATCCCTCTCTAGCAGGGGCCCTGGCCAGGACCTCAGGGTCTCTGGGTGGAGCTGGGGTCTCCATGTGCTTCTCAGAGGGTTTGAGATTATAACCATGCTCATTTCTGCAGCTGCTGTTTCATGGCGCCAGGCTCCTATGGCCTTAGCCCACACCATTCTTGCACAGTTTGATCACCCTGTTTACAGATGAGAATACCGAGGCTTAGAGAGATTAAGTGCCTATTGCAATGGCAGAATTTCAGCCCAGTCCTTTGTCTTCCAGTTTGGGGGGACAGAGGACGAGGTAGAGCTAGAGTACTATGTCCCCCACCTGCTTGTCCCTCCTGGGCTGATAGCAGGTCCTGGCTCCGCCTGGGGAGGGATCAGCTGCTAGGCCAAAGCCTGAGGAGAGAATGGACCCGCAGGAAGGCAGAGAGGCCGGGATTCTAGCTCCTCCAGGGAAGCCGAGCTACCTTCCCCACAGGCCACCAAAGTGGCCTGCCCAAGGCCAGCTCTCTTCCCGCTCCATAACACTCTGCTCCAGTGATTTCCTGCAGGACCCGAATGGACAGGGGATGGAGGGACGGGCTGGACTGGGCACAGTTATATGGAGCACCATTGCGCCCTGGGGAGGGTGGCTGTACGTGTTCATAGGGGACCATGGCAGCCCAGTGGTCCACCTGGCCCCTCCCTGCCTAGATGCCCTGATTCAAAGCCGCCCAGCCGGGAAGCCCAGGCCTCCTCCCCTGAGCCAGGGAGCTGCTCACACCTGTTCTTGGAACAGTCGATGCCTCTGGGGACCAGGTGAGCCCATGGTAGGTGGGGACACAGCCCTCTCCTTCATCTCTTCTATATCCCATGCTCGCTTGTCACCCTGGGGGACAGGCAGGCCTTGTCCTGGGGATTCTGGTCTGAGGGGGATTCTGGTCTGAGTCCTGGCCTGGGATGATGGTCTGAGGAGGGCACAGCCCTGGCGTGGCGTCTGTGTGTGTGTGTGTGTGTGTGTGTGTGTGTATGCATCAGTGGGGAGCACAGCCCTGGCGTGGCGTCTGTGTGTGTGTGTGTGTGTGTGTGTGTGTGTGTGTGTGTATGCATTAGTGGGGAGCACAGCCCTGGCGTGGCGTGTGTGTGTGTGTGTGTGTGTGTGTGTGTGTGTGTATGCATTAGTGGGGAGCACAGCCCTGACCTGAGACACCTGGTTTTAGGGAGAGATAGCCTTGCTCTGAAATGGTAGTGTGGGGAGGGGTGGGGGAGGCACCGCCCTGGCCTCGGAGCTCCTCTGACTGGAGTTCCAGTCTGAGAGTGGGGGCCATGACCCCTGTGGGAGACGTGGGGATCTGGATTGGCTGCAAAGAGAGGGACTGAAGGCTGTGGAGCTTCTCTGCCCCTCAGCTGTTCATGAGCAGGCTCTCAGCCAAGCCTGAGGCCAGGGCAGTGGGACGAGGTGGAACAGGCTTTCCAAGGAAGAGGAGACAGGGGGTTCAGAAGGGGCTCATGATGGGAAAGACTGTTAGGGGTCTTGGGCGAACTCACCCCAGTCTCTTCATTCTCCAGCCCTGCTGTCTGGGTCCCAGACGTGGCCTTGGTTTATGGGGCCATGTTCCCTCCCTGGCCAGCTTGGCGGCCACTTCAGACACGCTCGTGCCTGATCGCCCCCCGCCTTGCGGAGAACAGTCTGCCGTCCCCCACCCAGCCGCCCCCGCCCTGCTAATCCTGGGCGAACCGTGAGGCCAAGAATGTCTTGCATACTCTGGCGGGCGGGCTGGCCACGAAGCCTGCTGGAGGGGCATGAATCACGGCCCCGGCCTGCCAAGTGCTCGCTTGGGACGTGTTCGAGGCTGGCCGTGCCCAGAGTTGATGGGGAGAAGGGAGGGAGGGCGAGCTGGCGGCGGGGACGGGCAGACAGAACAATTTCCAGGGGAGAGACCGTCTGCAGGACCCATCCCTGGCGGCAGCACAGAAATTATGTTATAGAGTTTTAGGATCCTGGAATCGTCTGGTTTTGGCTTTTCTGAGTCCCAGAGGCCTGAAGCACCAGACCCATGGCAGGCCACATGGCAGGCCTCCCACAGCTGCACGTGGAGGCCAGGGCTGGGGCGGCAGGTGGGGAAGCGGAGGCTGGGAGAGGGCAGAGGCGTCCGCCCCAGGTCGCACACTGAGTCTGAGGTAGAACCGGGCTGGATCCCAGGTCTCCTGCCTCCTGGCCTGAGGCTCTTTCCAGCCCCCACTCTGGCTCTGTCCCACACTTCTACCTCATGACTGTGCACTCCCAGGATGACTCAGAGGAAGGACAGGTACAGCGTCCTCTGGGGCCTGGGGCGTGGGAGGGTGGGGGACCTCTTTCTGCCCCCTCTTTGTTCCTGGCACATAGGTACCCCATTGCGGCCCCCACCCTATCCTGCCTACTTACCTGTAAAGCCTCACACCTGGATGCCCTTCCTGTTTCTTGGGTCCCCCCTCATGGAGGGGACCCACATGATGTCAGATTGCTCCCACGCTCTGTCCCCAATCACTCATTTATCCAGAGACCGTCTACCAAGGGACACGTAGTCCTCAGGACACAGAGGCCTCCCCCCAGCAGCCACCCCCGTCTACTGATGTTCCCTGGCCCCAGCACATTATACCTCCATTCTTAAGATTTCCTCCATCATCTTAAGATTTAAAATGGCCCCTCGTGGGGCCCAGGTGCTGCTGCAGCCAGCTTTCTCCATCTGTCCACAGCCAAGTTTCTTTGGAGTTGTCTATGCTTCCCACCCCCCACTCGCTCACAGCTCACTGTCTCCAGAACTCTGGGGCTTTTGTCTCTAGTCCCCTGCAGACGATGGACAGCTGCTACTGCCGCTCAGTGCAACTGCTGCTCCTCGTTGGCGACCCATGGGCCACCCCCAGCCCTATCAAGCCCATTGCTGCCCTCCGGCCACGAAGCCCCCTCTGCCCCGCTCTCCTCCTGCCTCTCGCAGGGCCCCTCTTTCTCATCCCTCCTCTGCGGTGGTCCTCAGGCCTCATCCCAGACCTCCTTCTCTTTTGGTCCTCTTCCAGAATCACTTCGCCCCTCCCATGGCTTGATACTTAACACGCTATGCCATCCGGGTCCTCCCCAGCGCTCCAGTCCAGCAAGTCCACAACCAGCCTGATGCACTCTCCCAGGGACCCACAGGCCCTCATGCCCCGGCCCAGGCTCAGCCCTCTGCTCCCCCGCTTCTCTCCAGGGCTCCCCTTTCAGGGCATCATCCGAACCCCTCTCTCTCCCTCGCTCATACCCTTGTCCCGAGGCTTGACCAAGGCCAATCCATGCCACCCCCCAACTTCACTCTCCCCCACTGCCATGGCCTTCTCTTTGACCCCATCTGGTTTGGCCTGGACCATGGCAACACCCACATCGCTGTCTCCTGGGCGCTGGGCTCTGCCCTTCCACCTGGTCCTCCACAGAGAGCCAAGGGAGCTCCTCACATGGGAACCTGACCCTGTCACTCCCCCTCTTGACGCCCTGAGCAGGCTCCCACTGCCCCGCCCTGTGGCCGGGTCCTCGACTCCCCTCCAGCCCAACACCCCCACCTTGCATTCCATCTACCTCCAAAGGTTTGTCGCTCCCATCACACCACACCAATGCTCTCAGTGTTACCTGCCGCTCTTCTCTGGAATGCACCTTCCCTTTCTCCATTCCACCAACCATCTGCCTCAAATCAAAAGCTCCTCATTGGCGGAGCCCCCGGGAACTTTCCCATGTTCCTGAGGCACCCCGTACTTACCCTGCTGTATGCTGCAGCCGCCCTACTATGACCCCGCTGGACTGGGGGCTCTGCGAGCCAGGCTGTCCCTGAGCCTGCAGGTCTCTCCACAGGGCCTGGCGTGGAGGCCGTATTCAGCAAGAATTTACTGAACAAATGATGGAACAAATGAATGATCCCCTGAGGGTCATGGTCCTCTCCCTCGGGACCTTGCCATGGTGACGCAATCAGCTCTGGACCCTGGAAGGTCTGAGTTACGAGCATGCTTGTCACTGGTCTATGGCTGCGGGGTGTGGGAACTCTTTTTCCTCTGGGATTTCTGGCCCCATGGGACAGGGCAGAGAGTGTGGGGCCCTGGAAGCCAGGAGGGCTGGTGGCCAGGGACAGGCAGAGTCAGGAGGTCAGGCACCTGTGCCTGTGGTTGGCACTTGGCCCCATCTCTAGGGACAGCAGGGTCTTTGAAGCTCTGGGGAGGGGACATGAGACCTGCTTCACCCCTCTTAGCCTGCCCTGGAAACCAGGCCGAGAAACCCGGGGATGGGGAGCCAACAGAAAGATGGGCTTGTGCAAGAGTGTTCAATATGTTTGCAATAAAAGGGAAATGGAAAAAATGTTAATTTAATTTTGACAGTGCCCTGGGGAGGATGCTCATGGCTAGGCGCTCTCCAACTGCCACCCTGTCCAGCCCTGCGCTGGAGGCTCCAGGGAGTGAAGGAATGTGGGCCCAGGGTGAGAGGCTCCAGAATGTCCCCCACCTCCCGCCTCTATGCTCTGTGCCTCTCCATGAAGCAGCTGGCTCAGGGCTTCCAGAATCCTGCACCTTTACCTGAGCGCAGGATGCACATCAGGGGAAGGGGACCTGCTGCCTTACGGTCTTTGTCTCCCATAGGAGAGCCTGGGGCTTTGGAGAAGACCTTCAGCTGGGAGGTGCCACCTCTTCTGGTCTGGGGGTCCTTGAGTTTGGCATTGCCCAAAGTACCTACAATGCCTGAGGGCTGGGGTACAGCGAGGACCTGAGTACCAGGAGCCAGCTCAGCTTCCCAGCAGAGTGTGTCCCTTGTGGAATCAGTGTGTGAGCCCCCTGTCCTCGCCGGGAACACGGGAACCCTTTAGGAGGGAATTTGAACCCCAGGCCCAGTGAGAAGCAGATCTGGGGTGGGAGTGGGGTGGGGAGGATAGCCCGAGGCCCTCAGAGCCTGGGGAGGGGTTGCTCACCCCAGATCTCAGAGCTGTTGCTTCCTTTCACGTGGGCCTCTGCATCACCTCACCTGTCACCTTTGGAGAGTTGGAGAGGGGACAGGAATATCCCTGGCATCTTCAGGGGCTCTCAGGGGGTGGAAGCTCCTGTGTAATCAGGTGTCAGGGCCACTGTGTCCCTGAGTCACCCCAGCTGCTCTTCCTCCACAGCGATGGCACGCAATGCATTGGTTTAGGTCTCCCCCAGCCCGAGAGAAGACTTTAAGGCGAAGGTGCAGGCCTCCGAGCTGGGAGGGGCTCCGGGAAGCACCGGTGAGGTTGTGCACAGAGGGACGGGGGGCGGGAGAGAAGCCAGCAAAGCTGTCCGGCAGGGCCTTCTGGGATGCAGGACTTCTAAACCTGCAAGTCTGAGGTGGCAGCCTGCTGAGCTAGTGAGTAGTGGAGATGTAGCTAGTGTGACCGAGAAAATGACTTCTCACTCACGCAGTCATGCCTTGGCATCCGCACAGCACTGGTTCCAGGACTGCCAACCCCTCAGGTACCAAAATCTATGGATGCTCATGTCCCTTGGATACTGTTCCATAGTATTTGCACAGAGCCTGAACACATCCTGCCATGTACTTTAAATCATCTCTAGATGACTTATATATAGTGTAAATAGTTGTTATACTGTATTGTTTATGGAATAATGACCAGAAAAGAGTATGTATGTGATCAATATGGATGCATTTTTTTAATCTTAAGTAATTATGATCCATGGTTGGTTGATTCCATGAATCTGGAACCCACGAATACAGAGGACCAACTGTATTTACATTTATTTATTTATTTATTTATTTATTTATTTATTTATTTATTTATATTTGGTACTGGGGATTGAACCCAGAGGGCATTCTACCTCTGAGCTACACCCCCAGCCCTATTTTATTTTTTATTTTGAAACAGGGTCTTGCTAAGTTGCTGAGGCTGGCCCCAAACCTGTGATCCTCCTGTATCAGCCTCCCAAGAACTGGGATTACAGGGTTGTGCCACCACAACCAGAATTTTAATTAATTTCAACAGCCACTCCTGGCTAGGGGCTACTGTGTTGGGCAGTGCAGCCCTGAGAGACTATGGGACCTGCCTCAGAATTGTCCTATCAGAAATGGAAGGCCAGGGCACAGGCCACTGGCTCCCCCTCCCCATTGAGGGTTGTGCCTCAGGTGTCAAGGCCCCCTACTTCTGGGTGGCCTCCCAGCAAACTCTCTGGTGTCAGAGAGTACCCAGGCAGAGAAGAAGGATGCCAGAGGCAGGTGCTTAATGTGAGGGACCATCCTCAGGCCAGGAACTCTCCAGCAGCAGGCTAACTCAGATGGCAATGGGGCGAGGCAGGGTGTTCACAGCATCTTTCATCCCCACGTCCATGCCAGGTCTCGTTGGCCTGTGGCTCCCCCTCTATTTCAGTGCTCAGTCCTTGCTATGATCCCTGCTCTGCAAGTATTTCTGGGAGGCCTTGTGTATTAGTCCACTTTCTTTTTTTTTTTTTTTGTGGTACCGGGGATTGAACCCAGGGGCGTTCTACCTCCGCGCTACACCCCCAGCCCTATTTTTTATACTTTATTTTGAAACTGGGTCTCACGAAGTTGCGGAGGGCCTCA
>PVJS01039101.1:0-19073 GCA_004027185.1 Glis glis
TGTGCATGTGCGTGTGTGTGTGTGCGTGTGTGTGTCTGGGAGTGTGTGCGCGTGCGTGTGTGTGTGTGCGCCTCTGTGTGTGTGCATGCGTGTGTGTCTGGGAGTGTGTGTGCGTGTGTGTGCATATGTGTGTGTGCGTGTGCATGTGTACGTGTGTGTGTGTGTGTGTGTGTGTGTGTGTGTGTGTCTGGGAGTGACCTCACAGCTGCCTGAACATGAAGACTCACAGGTGCTGCCTCCCAGGATCCAAGCTGACTCCGCGGGGCCCACAGTGACATGAGCAGCACAGCACAGACCCAGCTCCTGGCCTTCTCCCTCCTCTGCCTCCTCGCAAAGGTAAGGGGACTGGCGCCCCCAAATGCACCGCTGCCTGCGGGGAGGTGTGGGGGTGACTCGCAGCCTAGGAATCCCTGCCCCGCAGAGCCCCTGCAGGGTCCCATGTTGAGCCCAGCCTGGTCTCTGTGCCCAAGCCCGGCCTCCCTCCCCAGCTAGCTCTGCTGTGTGACCTCAGGCAAGCCTCCTGTCTTCTCTGAGCTTGCTTCTCCCTCAGTTGATGGTGCATGATGTGCACGAGGCCTCCCCAGCACAGCCCCCCCCCCCCCGATTGTGATGAATATTCAAAAGAGAACTTTAGTGGGTGTTCCCCCCCATGCCTCTCCAGAGCAGGGGCAGGCATCTGCATTACAAACGTGGAAATTCAACACGACAGCTTTGCCGAACTCTGCGCCTGGACTGGGATGGACGGTGGTGTCTACCGTCCAGCCCAGATTGCAAAGTTCCTACTGCGAGGGCCCTGTGCTGCTGCACCCTCGGGCAGCAAGTGACCTGCTGACCCTGGCTAGAGGGGCACAGGAGACCCCTCTGTGGAGTAATGATTGTCTTCTCCCTCAGTGCTGTGTGGGACATTTTTCAAAGGGCTTTTGGAACATCCATCTTGCCTATCATGCACAACAATCTCATAAGCAATTAGAATCCCCAGTTTTAGCCAAGTGAGGCTCAGAGAGGGTAAGCAACTTGCCTGAAGCCACAGAGCAAAGAAACATCAGAGCCTGGGCAGAGGGGCGTGGTGGAGCCTGGGTAGGTATGGGTGTGTGTTGGGGGGACTCAGGTCTATGCCTCCCTAACCTAACCGGGGCCAAGGCCACAGGTGTTGAGGTGTGGCATCCCTTAGCAAATGCTGAGTCCCAGAGCCATGGAGGTGGGTCCCCATAGGCCAAGAACTTGCTGTCTTGTCATGCTCACGGGAAGGAGCTTCTTCCTGGACCCCCAGCAGTCTCGCCAGGGGGAGGCTGGGGACGCTGCCAGCACTGCAGCCCCTCGGCCATTCTCCCCAAGGGGATGAGCAGATCTTGATGCCAGGGCGGATGGCTTGGGTAGCTGGAGCAGGGAACTTGGGGTTCTGAGAAGGAGAAGGACGTGGGATTGTGAAAGGCCAAGGTAAAGCCATCCCGGACTCAGCACTGGAGCGAGGCCCATGAAACCATTCTTTCCTGGTCCCTGGAAGCAGCTCAGAATCCTGCACAGGACGCAGGGACTTAGTCCTGGCCACCGTGTGAAGCCAAGCATCGTTGGGGCGGGAATGCCAACTCTTCCAGCAGACCGTGGGCCCCTGGGCGCAGGGATGGGGACAGGGAGACTGGAAACAAGCATAGTCCTGTTGACCAGGCGCCATGACCTGGCTTAATCCCCATCAGCACTCAGAGAGGCGGCCTCCACCCACCTGCAGAGGAGGAGACAGCCCCACCTCCAGGTCACAGAGCAGCTAGGCCGCACCCTCATGTCCAAAGGACTCCATGTCTAGTGCTCCTACCACAGACCCTTGCCCCCAGTGGCCACAGCAAGGCTGTGGGGAGACCGTTGTGTGATGGGACAACTTGGTTGTAGGGACAGAGTGACGGGAAAGGGTATGGAGACAGAGGTAGGCCAGGGAGGACACATCCTTCTTTAACTATGCCAAAACACCCGCCCTGATCTGACATCATCTTTGTTAAACAAATGGGTAAACTGAGGCAGAGGCTAAGCTGGCATCAGTATCCCTAGAGGACAAGAGGTGGGTGTAGTAATTACGAGTCAGGCCTGGGATTCCCATGAACCTGGTTTCGGATCCCGTTTCCACCTCTTCCCAGCGTTTACTACGCTGCTTTGACTTTCTGTGTCCTCATCTTGAAAGTGGACATGCTGCTGGGCACGGTGGCACTCACCTATAATCCCAGTACTTGGGAGGCGGAGACAGGAGGATCACAGGTTTGCGGCCAGCCTCAGCAACTTAGTGAGACTCTCAGCAACCTAGCAACACCCTGTTTCCAAACAAAAAAATAAAAAGGGCTGGAGCTGTAGCTCAGAAGTAGAATGCACCTGGACTCGATCCCCAGTACAAGAAAAAAAAAAGTGGACGTGCTGATGGCCCCTCATGTCAGAGGGTCAGACCAGATGACACACTGAAGCAGGCGCGTGTGGCCTGCATGTAGTACAGCAGGTGGTGATTGCTAGCTATAGTCATCTGTGTCATTCGTAGGTTCTCCTGGGAATCAGGACCGGTAGGATCCAGAAGCCAGCCAGGCTTGCGGGGTGGAGGGAGCCCACGGAGGGCCCGGGCTCGGCACAGGCCAGCTTCCTGTTTTCAGGTGGGAGGGACCCGAGAGCCCGTTCTGATCAGAGTCCCACAGCCTGTGATCAAGGGAGCTGGATGCTGGTTTGGAAGAGAACCCAAAAGTCCTGCCCATTTCTTCTCAGGTCGAACTATGCGCATCAGCTCTGGGTTTATTAAGATGCAGGTTCAGAGTGTAAAGGAGGATCCGAGGTGCTACATTTCCAACAGGGTCCCCGGGGTGCTGTGCTGCTGGGCAGACCACCCCTGGGGGGGGGCGAGAATCCAAGATTCCTCAGAGTGCTGGTGGTGCACACTTGTAATCCTAGTACTTGGGAGGCTGAGACAGGAGGATCCTCACGGCCAGCCTCAGCTACTTAGTGAGGCCCTCTGCAACTTAGTTAGACCCTGTTTCAAAATAAAGAATAAAAAATAGGGCTGGGGGTGTAGCTGAGAGGTAGAATGCCCCCGGGTTCAATCCCCAGTACCGCGCAAAAAAAAAAAAAAAAAAAAAAAAAAGAAAGGAGCCTGGTGGTCGCCTCCTCTGTCACTGGCACCAGAGCCTGGTCTGCCAGTGTGGGGTGGCCCCTGGTGGCCAGGGTGGGAGCTGCAGGCAACTGAAAGCAGGCTTGCAGGACTGGGGGGACTAGGTTGGGGACTAGGGTAAACGGGTCATTGCCTGCTTTGGGCCATCAGTTTCCGCTTCCCAAACCACAAGTCTTCCCTCCCCTAGATAAAGCCCTCAAGTCCCTCTTAAAACTGCTAAGGTCGGCATAGCGGTGCACACCTGTAATCCCAGTATTTGGGAGAGTGAGACAGAATTGCAGGTTCTAAGCCAACCTCAGCATTTTAGCAAGATCCTCAGCAACCTAGTGAGACCCTCTTTCAAAATAAAAAGGGCTGGGGGTGTAGCTCAGAGGTAGAATGCCCCTGGGTTCAATCCTAGTACAACACACACACACACACACACACACACACACACACACACACACACAACTGGTAAAGATCAGTTCCCCATAGTTGGGGCCGTGGGGGAATATCTTGAGTTGGGCGCTTCTTGGTCCCCACCTTTGAATGGACATACGGGGAGCCCTTGGCACCTGGCTTATGGATAGGGTATTTCTTTGTCCTGGGTGGGAAGGAGTGGTCTGGTGGCTCAGGTTGAAACCTTGACCCTGTCTCAGGCTTTTCCCTATTACAGGGAAAGTCTACCCCCACCTGGGGTCTCCATGCCCTCATGGGGAAGCTGACTTGGGCCTGCTCCCAGCCCTGAGGCTGACACTCTGGTTTTCGGGAGTCCCTCCCCGCTCTGAGCTCTAGTTTCCCCATCTGCACATGGTAGGGGGAGGGGTTAGACTGGGGCGGAGGTGCTGAAAACCTAGCTGTGCTTTAGAAGCACCTGGACAGCTTGTTAAAAAAATACAGATTCCAGAGCCAGGCATGGTGGTGCGCACCTGTAATCCCAGTACTTGGGAGGCTGACACAGGAAGATCACAGGTTCAAGGCCAGCCTCAGCAGCATAGTGAGAACCTGTTTCAAAATAAAGAATAAAACAGGGCTAGGGGATATAGCTCAGAGATAGAATGCTCCTGGGTTCAATCCCCAGTACCACCAATAAATAAATAAATAAATAAATAAATACCAGATTCCAGGTCCAGCCCCTGGGACTTCTGATTTGATAAGTCCCAGAGGGGACCTGGGGGCCTGTGTTTTGTGACATTTCTTGGCTGATTTGATGTGCATTCAGGCTGGGAAACATATTTGGATTGTTCCAATGACCAAAACCATCCATGATGCTGTCTGATTTGATCAGCCCTTAAGAGAAGTAGCTGCCTGATGGAGAATGTACCAGGTAGCCTGTCGCCTGGCCCACAGGCTGTGGCTTTTGCTTTCCTGCTTGCTCCTTGAGGGCAGGGGCTCTGCCGTTCCCTGCAGTGAACCAAGATGACCATCCAAGCTAAGTGCCTGCTGGGCCGTGTGCTAAAGGTGTGACTTGCATCATTTCGTGCTCTCCTTAAAATAAACCTGAGTTGGATCCTACAACAGGCCTCCTTTAACAGACGAGGAAACCCAGGCTCAGGGAGCCTAAGTAACTTCCCCAAGGCTACTCAGTTAGCAGGGGCAGAGCCAGGACTGAAACCCTGTTCCAGGGTCCTTGCGCATGACCACAGCGCCACGCCGCCCCTTAGGGAGTGTCGCGAGACTGCTGGGGTTCAAGACCAGATCTGCATGACCCTGAGGCCAACGGGCGGACCCACGCTGCCTGGCCTGGCAGAGAGGTGGCCAATCGCCATGGTCTCACTGCCCGCCTTGGAAGCCCATGGCTGAGTGAGGTCTCTGTCTCTTCAGGTGTGTGCCCAGCTGTGCCCGACACCGTGTGCCTGCCCCTGGCCACCACCCCGATGCCCGTCGGGGGTGCCCTTGGTGCTGGACGGCTGTGGCTGCTGCCTGGTGTGTGCACGGCGGCTGGGGGAGCCCTGCGATCACCTCCATGTCTGCGACCCCAGTCAGGACCTGGTCTGCCAGCTCGGGGCGGGCCCTGGTGGCCGGGGGGCCGTGTGCCTCTGTAAGCAGGTTTGCGGGACTGAGGGAGGGCGTGTGTGGGAGGCCAAGCCGTGGGATCAAGTCAAAGGGCAGCCCTCCTCTCTGCACCTCCTCTGACCCTTGCTTCAGGTACAGCATCCATTCCAGCTGGACCTGCTGACCCGCAGGCCGCTGGGTCCCTGCTTCTCCCTCCTTGGCCTTTGCGTGGCCCATAACCTGTCTTTAACTGTCCAAATCATAGCCAACATCTATCTATCTATCTATCTATCTATCTATCCAATCATCTATCTATCATCTATCTATCTATCTATCTATCTATCATCTATCTATTTATTTATTTTTGCAGTACTGGGGATTGAACCCAGTGGCATTCTACCTCCAAGCTACACCCTCAGCCTTATTTTTTTATTTTTTATTTTGAAACAGGATCTCACTAAGTTGTGGAGGCCTCACTAAGTAGCTGAGGCTGGCCATGAACCCAGATCCTCCTGTCTCAGCCTCCCAAGTACTGGGATTACAAGCGTGCGCCACCACGCCCAGCCATAGCCAACCTTTAAAGCTAAGCCCCCAAACTTTCCCCCTGAGAACCCCTCCCCGATTCTTCAAACCAGAAGTCCTCATCCCCTCTGAGGACTCTCGTAATACTGGGGTAAATCAAAGTGTAGCCCCTTATTTAGGGCATACCATGGGTCAGGCCCTGCTAAGCTCTGACTGCAGGAGCCACTCCTAGTAATCCATGACAGGAAGTACTTTCAGACCCATCTTATAAATGAGGAAACTGAGGCTCAGTGATGTTAGCTGACATGCCTCATGTTACACAGCTTGGGACCTTTTCAAAAAGGTCTAACCCACATGCCATGTGTCCTCCTCCTGGAGCGGTGGCCTCGGCCACAGTGTGAATCCTGGGCTTGCTGCTCCCGGGTGACCTTGTGCACACAGCACTTGTCGCCTCTCTCCGAGGCCTTGGCATCCTCTGGCTGTCAGGGCAGGGTTTGGCAACCTCGCCGTGATGACATTTTTGGCTGGATCATTCTTCCTTGCAGGAGACACTCCTGTGCATGGTAGGACATTTAGCACCTTCCCTGAACTCCACCCACTCGATGCCAGTAGCAACTCTCCCGCCCCTCCGGAGTCGTGACAGTCTGTCTTCTGGCAGTGCCAAATGTCTTCAGGGGGCACAGTATCCCCGATCGAGAACCACTGCTTCAGAGAAATAGAAAGAGGCGAGAGATTTTTAAAAATAATAAGCCCTGTAGAACAATTTACCCCTTTCATCTAAGTGCATGTCACACTTTTATAAAAATAAGAACAAGAGAGAAAGAGAGAGAGAGAGAAAGAGAGAGAGAGAGAGAGAGAGAGAGAGAGAGAGGCTCAGTGAATCCATCTACAGAAAAAATCGTGTTGAAAACAGCAGCAAAAATAAAACTTATGAAGGAAGGTTACCAACCGTAAATCCTTGTTAAATGTTTTATTCGATAGGAAGAGTAGAGGAATGAGAAAGGGCTGACTTGTTAAACTCGCAAACGATTGCTAATGAAAACATGTCTAAAGAAAAACTGAGCCACTTAGCTTCCGCAGCTACGATTTAGATTCTCCATGACACACGGCCAAGTCTATTTCTTGAACTCTTGTGTAACCCTCAACACGTGCCACAAATATCAACTCATTCCATCTCCCAACAATCATAGGAGGTAGGTACTAATGTCGATCCTATTTTATAAATGGCAAAAAGAAAAAGAGGCACAGAGGGGTTAACCAGCTTGCCCAGAGAGCTGGCTCCAGGACCTTGGGCTCTGTCACTCAGCACATGATTAGTACCTAGGTTGCTACTGTCCGTAACTTTACAAAGGGGCTGTTCTCAGTCCTTCTTCATTCAGACTTCAAACACCTGCAGGCCAGGATTCACTTGGTCTCTGGTCCTTCCTGCAACTTCCCAGCCTGGGTGGATCTCACGGATGGTCAATGTTTTTGTTTTTGTTATTTGTTTTTGCGGTACTGGGGATTGAACCCAGGGACATTCTACACTTATTCTTTATTTTGAAATAGGGTCCCACTAAGTTGCTGAGGGCCTTGCTAAGTTGCTGAGGCTGGCTTCCAACCTGCGATCCTCCTGTCTCAGCCTCCCAAGTACTGGGATTTCAAGTGTGTGCCACCACGCCCAGCTATGGTCAATGTTTTGAACCTAATGCAGAGACTGGTGGTCCCCATGGGTGAGTCAGAGCCTTTCTGGGCACGATTTTATTTTATCCTTAACATTGAGGTAGGTCTTATTATTACCCCTATTTTGCATATGAAGGAATGGGGGCTGGGAGAGGTTGCCACCTGCCTCAAATACACAGTTTGCAAGTGACTGAAAGTTAAAAAAAAATACCCTTTGTCCCTGCCCCTCAAACAGACTCCCAGAGGGAGGAAGGGCACAGAACTCCCCAGATGGCATGACTGTGACCTGTACCTAGGTCAGGCTGTGGGGGCTCTGGAAGGCATTAATTGGGGGGAGGTTCCCACAGAAAGGGAGACCTTGGAGTAGGCCTGGAAGGAGGAGCAGGGTTTCAGCAGCTGTTTGTGTGCATGGCTGGGCAGGGGAATTCCAAGAGTGCTAAGTTTGGAGGTGCCTCGTGATATCTGGGAGCACATACACAAACATACACACCCCGTTGCCCCCCCGCCACCCCCCAGCTCCGAGCTGATTACCCCTGGGAAGTGCCAAGAAGCCTTGCTAAAATTATCACCCTCCAGCTGATTTTCCTAAACAATCCTCTGTTTACCAGGTCATCCCAGCCACCCGGAGGCCCCAGGCTGTGGCAGCTGGAGTCAGGCCAGGGGACCCGGGCTGGGCCAGGCCAGGGTGCGGATTAAGGTGCAGCTGCCTCTGTGGTTTCCAGGGACCCCGCAGCACATGGTCCAGGCCAGAGGGACGGGACTGGGAGCCAGAGGGCTGTCTGTGGCCTGGAGGAGCCAGGAGAGGGCGCTGGCGCTGGGAATGGCCACCACGGAAGGATAAGCAGAACCCGTTCCCATTGATCGGGCATCTGCTACGCACCAGGCGTGGGGTGAAATGCGTTAGGTACATAATCCTCACTTAATCCTCCAGCGGCCCTGTGAGCAGGCACCGAGGCTCAGAGAGGCGAAGGAACTTGTCCTGGGTCCCATAGCCGACATTCGGGAAGCGAGGGCTTGAACCCAAGTATGTGTGCTTCCCAGACCCCTGTGTGTGGCTTTATTTCAGGTTCTCACAAGACCTGGGAGGACCTGTGGGCCAATACGTCTTTTCCCCAGACCTGCTGGGTTGTCATCCAGGACTCCAGGAAGCCCCCCCCGACACCCCCACACACCTGTCCCCTTGTTGTGATCAGCTCACACGCACCTCTGAGGGGCTCTTACGTCATTCTATCTGGGACATGGTGACTTTTATGTTTGTCTGCCATTGGCCCACGAGTCCTTGAGCCCCTTGTGGCAAAACTATATCTTCTTCCTATCTAGGAGCACCGTGCTTGGCACGCACGAGGGGCACAGTAAATATCTCTGGAGTTGTAAGGAGTTGGAATACGTTATGAGTCCACTGTGTGCCGAGCCTGGTGCCAGGCGTGCATTTCAAAGGGCGCGTCCTGAGGTTTCGTGTGTCCCATCCAGGCTCTGAGCCGGCCTGGGGGATGCCAGGAGGAGCGCGCTGAGCCCCGGCGCTCAGGGGCTCATGTCAGTGGAGGAAGTGGCAATACTGCTCATATCTCCAGGGCTTCATTTGGAGAGGGTTCCTGCAGACCTACTGTGTGCCTAGCATTGTACTCGATGCTAGGCACCCAGTGTCCCGTGCAACCTGAAGGTACAGATTACTGTGTTCATCATTGTTAGTGTTCAAGGTACTCAGAGAAGTTAAGTAAGTTACCCAAAGTCCCACAGCCAGCAAGTTAAGCCCTGACATAGAAGTGACGATTCTAGCACCGCAGGTGGACAATGAGATTGATGCAGAAAATCCCAGTGTGTATATAATAGTTAAATATTATTAATCAAAACCAGGCGTGGTGGCACATGCCTGTAATCACAGTACTTGGGAGGTTGACACAGGAGGATCGCAGGTTTAAGGCCAGCATCAGTAACTTTGTGAGACTCTTTCAAAAATAAAAAATAAGCAGGCGTGGTGGCACACACTTGTAATCCCAGTACTTGGGAGGCAGAGACCGGAGGATACGGGTTCACGGCCAGCCTCAGCTACTTAGTGAGGCCCTCCGCAACTTAGTGAGACCCGGTTTCAAAATAAAGAATAAAAAAATAGGGGTGGGGGTGTAGCTGAGAGGTAGAATGCCCCTGGGTTCAATCCCGAGTACCAAAAACTTATTAATTGATCATAATTATACTAATGGTCATAACAGAGTAGCCAGGAACCAGCGAAGGTCTCCTTTTTGCTGGATTCATTACATATATAATAATTTCATTTAGTCTATACCACCTTGTGAAATAAGTACCATTATAGATCACTTTGTAGGTGGGGGAACTGAGGCAAGAAGTAAAATCAGTCAGTCCACAGGTGAGAAAGGGCAGCGATGGGACCCAAATCAGGCCCGTCCTCTAGCACACCCCGTGCCACCCACGATCCAGGACACCCCACTGTCTCGCTGCAGGTTGCGCGGCTGGGGTGCGGGGTGCATACTGCTGGGTTGCAGCCCAGGGCAACGCTCAGACACTGTGAGGGCACCGCCTCCCCAGCGGGACCCGGCTGCTCTGCAGAAGGGCTGGGCAGCGCTGTGTGACCGGGGGCTTCTCCTCCTTCTGCAGTGGGAGAGGACGACGGGAGCTGTGAGGTGAACGGCCACCTGTACCGGGACGGGGAGACCTTCCAGCCCCACTGCAGGATCCTCTGCCGCTGCGAGGACGGCGGCTTCACCTGCCTGCCTCTGTGCAGCGAGGACGTCCGGCTGCCCAGCTGGGACTGTCCCCATCCCAGGAGGGTGGAGGTCCCGGGCAAGTGCTGTCCTGAGTGGGTGTGCGACCAGGCAGGCGCACTGGCCGTCCAGCCCCTCCAGGCCCAAGGTGAGTGTGTGGCTGCCCAGGCCAAAGGCAGGACCCTGGAGGTCAAGAGGATGCCCAAGGTCACGGCCTCCAGGGGGATGGGGATGCGGTGGGCTTTTTAGATGCCAGGGCATGGGGACACTTCAGAAGGAAAGGGAGTAATGGAGGGAGTCACCAGGCCATTTTATTTTATTTATTTATTGTGTGTGTGTGTGTGTGTGTGTGTGTGTGTGTGTGTTTCAGGGGATTGAACCCAGGGGCATTCTACCTCCGAGCTACACTCCCAGCCCTAATTTTTATTCCTTTTTTATTTTGAGACAGGGTCTCACTAAGTTGTGGAGGGCTCACTAAGTAGCTGAGGCTGGCCGCGAACCTGAGATCCTCCTGTCTCAGTCTCCCAAGTACGGGGATTACAAGCGTGTGCCACCACGCCCGGCCTAGTGCATGGAGTTTGCACTGGGTCTAACCCCAGCTCCACCACTTTCTCACTGGGAAAGTTGCTTAATTTCTTGGTCTCCGTTTGTCCAACTGTAAAACAGGGATAATAAGACAACCCACTCATAGAGCTTTGTTTTGGTTTCGGTTTTTGTGGTACTGGGGGTTGAACCCAGGGACATTCTACCTCCAAGCTACACTCCCAGCCCTTCTTATTTTTGTTTTGAGGCAGGGTCTTGCCAGGTTGCCGAGGCTGGTCTCAAACATGCGATCCTCCTATCTCAGCCTCCCAAGTAATGGGATTACAGGTGTGTACCACCATGCCCAGCTCATAGAGGTGTTTTGAGAACTAAATGAATTAGCACAAGTAGTTCTGAATGCCTTGCACTCAGAACTAAGTAGTAGCTAATATTATCCCCGTGGTGAAATATGTTACCTCAGTATTAGAACATAGGAGGATGCCGATGAGTTCAGCTTGTGTATAAAAAGCAGGATAAGAAGTTTTATCTTCCATGTGATCTCTACTACATATGTACATATGTGTGCATACACAGGTATATGTGCACATTTACAGTTGTTCCTCCATATCTGTGGGCTCCACAGCCCTGGATGCAGTCAAATGTGGATTGGGTCTGTACTGAACATGTACAGACTTTGTTCTTGTTACTATTCCCCAAACAATACAGAATAACTATTCACACAGCATTCACATTGTATTAGACATTATAAGTAATCTAGAGATGATTTAAAGCCTACGAGAGGATTGTGTGGATTATATGCAAATGCTATGCTATTTTTTGGGGGGAATACTGGGGATTGAACCCAGGGGCATTCTACCTCTGAGCTACCTCCCAGCCCTATTTTTTATTTTTATTTTGAGACAGGGTCTTGCTAGGTTCAGGAGAGTCTTACTAGTTGCTGGGGCCTGTCCTCGAACCTGCGATCCTCCTGTCTCAGCCTCCCAAGTACTGGGATTACAAGCGTGCGCCACCACACCCGTCATATCTATTGTTTTATTCTATCCCAACCCTCAACTGTTAGGAAATGTGCACAAGGAGAAACAGGTCCTAAGAGCTCACTCAACTTGACCATGATGGCGGAGACCACTGTCAAGCATGACCTCAGTACTTTTTTTTTTTTTTTTTTGTGGTACAGGGGATTGAACCCAGGGGCGTTCTACCTCCGCGCTATACCCCCGGCCCTATTTTTTATACTTTATTTTGAAACCGGGTCTCACGAAGTTGCGGAGGGCCTCACTAAGGAGAGAGAGAGAGAGAGAGAGAGAGAGAGAGAGAGCTGAGGCTGGCCGCGAACCCGGATCCTCCGGTCTCCACCTCCCAAAGTACTGGGATTACAAGCATGCGCTACCACGCCCGGCTTCCGACCTCACAGTACTGACTCCATTTTCCTCCCTCCAGGACCTCAGTTTTCCGGCCTCGTCGCTCCGGCACCCCCCAGCGTCCCCTGTCCAGATTGGAGCACAGCCTGGAGTCCCTGCTCCACCACCTGCGGGCTGGGCCTGGCCACCCGCGTGTCCAACCAGAACCGCTACTGCCGTCTGGAGACCCAGCGGCGCCTGTGCCTGCCCGGACCCTGCCCGCCCGCCAGGGGCCGCAGCCCACGGAACAGTGCCTTCTAGAGCCAGCTGGGAATGCAGACGTGGCGCACACCATCCCCGGCAGGTGGCCGAGGGCAGATGGCCCCTGCGTATGTGTGCCCTGGCTGCCGGCAAGAGTCCAACCGGGCCCACCATCCAGGGCCAGGGGGCAAGAACACTTGCAAGCTTCCTGGTCCACCTGGACCTGAGATACAGCAGGGGTGCGTGACTAGTCCCCTTCCTCTAACTCGCAGCCGGGGAGGCTGGCCACGGCTTCCACGTTCGTGTGGCCCATCCCTGGCCTGCATGCAGCCTTATCAAGCATGCACGCGGGCGAGCTTGGTCTCCGGCTCCCCCTTGCATGGACTGGGACCACCATTCCCTTCCTAGTCAGGCTGGTAGGGGCCGGCCCGGCCCGGCCGTCTTCCTGGGGGCTGGAGGAAGCACGCAGACATTCTGCAACTTCTTTCTTTGCTGGAGTTTTGTAAAATCGTCCCTGAATAAGACGCTGTGCCTGAACTTGTGGGTGGGGCTTGTGCTGAGACCGCCCTCCCCTTCCGGGGAGAAACCAGTGGCTGAGTTCTTTGTCACCAGGCCAAGTCACACAGTCCCGGAGAAAACCAGAAAGAGCCAGGAAACTCACTTCGTAATAGTAAGAAGAAGCCGGGCGTGGTGGCGCACGCTTGTCATCCCAGTACTTGGGAGGCTGACACCGGAGGATTCGGGTTTGTGGCTAGCCTCAGCTACTTAGTGAGGCCCTCTGCAACTTAGTGAGACCCTGTTTCAAAATAAAGAATAAAAAATAGGACTCGGGGTGTAGGTCAGAGGCAGAATGCTCCTGGGTTCAATCCCTGGTACCGCCAGAAAAAAACAATAGTAAGAAGAGACCTTGTTTGAGCACCAGCTATGTGCGAGAGACTGAGTTCAGCACTGTACACAGGCCAGTGCCCCCCAACATGGAGAGAAGCAGGACATGGAAAGATCTCTTCTAGGGATAAACTAAGCCAAGTATGAAATTCTGCTTGGCATCTTATGTTTTATTGTTAAAAAAAAAAAACCTCAAACACATAAATGTTACAATTTCCTCCATGGTCTACCTTGTTTGGTTTCAAAATAAAAATGGTAAAAGCCAGGTGTGGTGGCACATGCCTGTAATCCCAGTACTTGGGAGGCTGAGTCAGGAGGATTGCAGGTTTGAAGCCAGCCATAGCAACTTAATGAAATCCTCAGCAACTTAGCAAGACCCTGTTTTTTTTTTTTTTTTTGCGGTATCGGGGATTGAACCCAGGGGCGTTCTACCTCTGCGCTACACCCCCGGCCCTATTTTTTATACTTTATTTTGAAACTGGGTCTCATGAAGTTGCGGAGGGCCTCACTAAGTAGAGAGAGAGAGAGAGAGAGAGAGAGAGACAGGGAGAGACCGAGAGAGAGCTGAGGCTGGCCGCGAACACGGATCCTCCGGTTTCCACCTCCCAAAGTGCTGGGATTACAAGCGTGCGCCACCACGCCCGGCAGCAAGACCCTGTTTAAAAAAAAAAATGTAGGCCGGGCATGGTGGTACACGCTTGTAATCCCAGTACTTGGGAGGCTGAGACAGGAGGATTGCAGGTTAGCAGCCAGCCTCAGCAACTTAGTGAGGCCCTCTGCAACTTAGTGAGACCCTGTTTCAAAATAAAGAATAAAAACTAGGGCTGGGGGTGTAGCTCAGAGGCAGAATGCCCTTGGGTTCCATCCCCAGTACCACACCCAAAAAAAAAATGTAGCTCAGAGGTAGAGTGCCCCTGGGTTCAATTCCTAGTACAAAATAAAATAAATAAATAAAACCAAAACTGGTGTTTCCATCAGGATCCAGCCAGGAAATTAGAAAACTTGATATTTAAACAGGATTTCTTCTTATGAAACTGATTTATTGAGGTGTAATTCACACACCATTAAAAGCACAGGTCTGATGCTCATGGTTGAAGGAGTCTTTGCAAATGTGCACACCGTGTGACCAACACCGCCATCCAGGTATAAACATCCCTGTCACCTCAGGAAGTCCCCTGGCCCCTTCCCAGCTGCCCCCTCCTCCCAGGAACCACGGTACCCATTTCTGTCACCATGGATGAGTTTTGCTTGTTCTTATTTTAAACTTGCATAAACACAACCGCAAGTAGGTACTCTTTAATGAATGACTTCTTTTCACGCGACATAATAAAAAAGAAGGGATTTAATGGGGGGAATTAATAATACCCAGCGGAGAGGCCAAATACCTGGAGATCAGCAGCAAGAGGAAGTCATAGCAACCCTGCGGTGGGGTGGGGGCACTGGGAGAGCGAGCCCAGAAGTCACCCAGCATGCACGAGACGGAACTGCAGCAAGGCCCTCTGCCTCCCGCAGAGGCAGACGCTGAGCAAGGCCGGGGAAGAGCAGCCCGCTTCTGCAATTCTTTGCAAGTCAGAGAGTGATGTGAAGGCAGGAGCTGAAGCCCTCTGTTAGTGGAGAAGAGGAAGTGGTGTCAGGCAAAGATCGTAAGTGAACATCAAGCCGGGTGAGGTGGCACACACCTGTCATCCCAGGACTTGGAAGGCTGAGACAGGAAGCTTGCAGGTTCAAGACCAGCCTCAGCAACTTAGTGAGACCCTCAGCAACCTAGTAAGACCTTATTTCAAAATAAAAAATAAAATAGGGCTGGGGGTGTAATTCAGATATAGAATCCCTCTGGGTTCAATCTTCAGTACCACGGGGGTAGGGGTGAACACCAGGCTGACCCTCTCTTTCTCTAAGGTTTCAGAGCTAGAGGTCCTGGGCCTGGCCTGGCATCCCCAGGAAACCCTATGTATTCCCTTCCTTAGTGCTGGGTGGGGCTGGGCAGGAGCTGGGTGTCGCTGGTCCCGATGCTCCCTGTAGAGCCCTTCTCTGCCAGCACCTGGCACAGAGCCTGTCCGCGGGGCCCTGGGCACACCCTCCTCCTCCGCGCTGAGGGCAGTAATGAAGATGGAGCTTTTCCTTAGCAAAGGGCAGCAACTGCCTCAGGAGATGCCCCGGCCTGCCAGGACGCCCAGCATCCTCCCTGTCTTAACTGATGACGAGTCAGGGAATCTGAGGACAGCAGCCAGAGCCTCAGGCCTGCCCCGATGTGCCCAGAGGTGCTCACATGCTGGCCGGAGCAGCTTCCCCAACTCTGTTTCCTGAGCATCTACTGTGTTCCTGGTGTGTTCTGTATGTTGCCATATTGAATGTGAGGTGGTTTTTGTGAACCCCATTCTACAGAGCAGAAAGCTCACCATGCAGGGCTGGGAAGTCAGAACCAGCAGGAACCAGGGTCTGCTCAGTCTCTCTCTCTCTCCCTCTCTCCCTCTCTCTCTCCCTCTCTCTCTCCCTCTCACTCCCTCTCTCTCTCCCTCTCTCTCCCTCTCTCTCTCCCTCTCTCTCTCCCTCTCTCCCTCTCTCCCTCTCTCTCTCCCTCTCTCCCTCTCTCTCTCTCCCTCTTTCCCTCCCTCTCTCCCTCTCTCCCTTTCAATCTATCTCTTCCTCTCCCCCATCCATTCTCTGTCTCTCCCTTCCTCCCTCCCTTCCATCTTCTCTTCCTCCTTTCCTCCCCTTTTCTTAAAAAACTTTTGTTTTCATCATCAACTGTCAGGCTACTAATGATTAATCATTGAAATGTTCACAGGTCAGAACACTGAGAAGAGACACAGCCTCTCCTCTCTCTGCCACCTACTGGAGCAAATGTGACATAGCAGCCACTCCTGCACCGCCTTTCAGAGCAGTTCTTAAAACTTTAAAAGAGCCGGGCGTGGTGGCTCACGCTTGTAATCCCAGTACTTGGGAGGCTGAGACTGGAGGATCCGGGTTTGCGCCCAGCCTCAGCTACTTACTGAGGCCCTCCACAACTTAGTGAGACTCTGTTCCAAAATAAAGATTAAAAAATAGGGCTGGGGGTGTAGCTCAGAGGTAGAATGCCCCTGAGTTCAATCCCCAGTACTGCAAAAAAGAAAAAAACTAAAGGAAGTATAAAAAGTATACAGACTAGCCGCGTGTGGTGGCACAGGCCTGTCTTCCTAGTACTTGCGAAGCTGAGACAGGAGGATCACAGGTTTGAGGCAACTTAGCAAGGTCCTGTTTCAAAAATAAAAAATTAAATAGGGCTGGGGGTGTAGCTTGGAAGTGTAGAATGCCCCTGGGTTCAATCCCCAAAAAAGTATATATACCAAAAAAGTTTATATACCAAAAAAAAGTATATAGACCATAAGTGTTCAGTTTGTCCAGTTTCCATGAACAGAACCCCCCCCACACACACACGCAGTGCAGGAGCCTGCCCTTCCTGCACCTCCCAGCCCCACCTGGAGCTCCCCCATTGCCTCCCAGGATGGCCGCCACCCTGACTCCACAGCAGAGATCTTTGCGCCTGTTTCTGAACTTCACTTAGATGATCCAATACAGTATGTTCTGTCCTGTGCCTGGTGCTTTTTCACTAGCTACCTTGTTTGTTTCACCCACGTTGTTACAAGGGGCAGTAGTTCATTCTTGCCCATGGCTGTGTAATATTCCACTGCGTGACTACACCTCGTTCCAAGCACCCGTTCTCCTCACTGTGGGCATGTGGGAAGTCTCCAGTTTGGAGCTGTCATGGTGGCCAGGGCACTGTGAACATTCAAGTATGTTTTCTGCTGGATATTTGCAGACATTCCTATTGAATATTGACCCCAAAGAGCAATTGCTGAGTTAGAGGCTACACTGTCTCTGCAGGGTCAGAACATCCCCTAGTATAATGGAAACATCTGCATAGGTGCTCAATACATACAAGTTGCAGAAATAATAAAAAGAAGAGCAAATATTGAGTTTTAACCACATGCTCAAGCATATCTAAGCATCTTCTATGTAATGACTCACTTGACTATAACCCTGTGAAATAAGTATATTTATGCCCATTTTGCAGATGGGGGTACTGAGGTGTGGAGAAATTAAGGAAACAGCCCAAGTTCACACCGTTGAAAGTTGGCAGAACTGGGATTCAAACCCAGAGAGCCCTGCTCCAGACCTCCCGCTCTTGGCTGCAGCTGCTGCAGCGGTCCAGGGGAAGGTAGGCAGGCCTGGACCAGCAGTTGTGGGTCTGGGAAGGGATGAACAGGGGCACAAGCTGCGGGGCCTGATTCAAACTTGTGAGGCACTGATCCGGAGGATGGATGCGAGGAGCAGGGGAAAGAAGATAAACACACCCCTGGGCTTTCCGCTGGGGGCCAAGGAGAATCGTGGGGCCGTGGGCAGGAATCAGGAAGAGCCAAGGTGAGCCCCTTTTGGTGGCAGATAGGAGGGGGTGTCCCAGATGTTCTGATTTCAAGGAGACAACAGTCTCCAGGGCAGTGTGGCTGGAGGCAGCTGGAGATCAAAGATGGGTCAGGTCTGGACAGAGAAAAGAGCTCATGTCTAGGCAGTGAGAATCGAGTTAGCTGCGCACACAGGGAGCAGGTGGTCAGCCTGGTTGAGCCACTGTACCAGTAGGGGGCAGTATATGACTTCTTATTCCCTCTGCTGGGAGGAGGTCCCAGAGACTGCCTGCCCGGCCACCTTGGTCTCTGCTCAGATGAACACAGCAGCCATTTCCTGCTCCCAGCTTCCACCCTTGCCCCTTACAGTCTAACACAACACCTGTTAATGCATTGTATAATTTCCTCATCTATCACATTTAATATGTGTAGACTGACTTCATAAGCACTGGGACTTCTTTGTTCAGTGATGGATCCCAGGACTAATCACAGTGCCCGGTACAAAACCAAGTTCAGTCATTATCACAGAAATGAAATAATCTGTCTTGCTTCAGAGAACATATTTGCAAGCCCTACCTCTGATAAAGGGTTAATATCTAAAATATATAAGGAACTCCAACAACTCAGTTGCAAGAAAGCAAATAGCCCAATTAAGAACTGGGCAAAGGACCTGAAGAGGCATTTCTCAAAAGAAGACATACAAATGGCCAGTGGGAATATGAGAAGATGCTCAACATCCTAAATTATCAGGGAAATGTGAATTGAAAGCACAATGAGAAGCCAGGCATGGTGGCACACGCTTGTAATCCCAGTACTTGGGAGGCTGACACAGGAGGATCTGGGTTCACGACCAGCCTCAGCTACTTAGTGAGGTCCTCTGCAACTTAGTGAGACCCTGTTTCAAAATAAAGAACAAAACACTAGGGCTGGGGGTGGAGCTCAGAGGTAGAACGCCCCTGGGTTCAATCCCCAGTACTGCAAAAAAAAAAAAGAAAGAAAGAAAGAAAGAAAGCACAATGAGAAAGCACCTCATACCTGCCTGAATGGCTATTACCAAAAAGACAAAAGTTAGCAAGTGTAGGTGAGGATGTGGAAAAAAGAGAACCCTTGTACACTGTTGGTAGAACTGTAAATGAGCACAGCCATTATAGACACTGGTACGGAAGTTCCTCCCAATACTAAAAATGGAAATAGCATATGATCCAGCGGTCCTCCTGTGGGCATATATCCAGAGGACCTGAAGTCTGTCTGCTGAAGAGCCATCTGTACGCCCACATCCATCGCAGCAGTATTCACAATAGCCCAAAGAAGGCATCAGCCTAAGTGTCTATCGATGGACGAATGGATAGAGAAAATGTGGCATGTATACACAACGGGATACTATTCAGCCTTTCAAATGAAGGAAATTGTCATTTTCAGCAACGTGGATGAACCTGAAGACATTACGCTAAGCGAAATAAGCCAGACACAGAAAGACAAATATCTGCCGATCTCACTTATACATGGAATGGAAGCCACAGAGAGTGGAAGGGTGGGGACCAGAGGCTGCATGGTTGGGGGGAGGA
The DNA here is from genome assembly GCA_004027185.1 of Glis glis. NCBI lineage: Eukaryota > Metazoa > Chordata > Mammalia > Rodentia > Gliridae > Glis > Glis glis. The sequence goes on from PVJS01039101.1 coordinate 18,982, forward strand.
CAGGGAGATATTGGTGCAAGGGTACAAAGTTACAATTAGATAAGAGGAATAAGTTTTGGGGGATCTATTGCACAGCAAGGTAACTATAGTTA
>PVJS01039102.1:0-19073 GCA_004027185.1 Glis glis
CCAGGGCGGCTTCTCTCCCACCTGCCAGGAGTCAGCACCCAGAGTCCCTGGGCCAACCGAGGCCCCACTCGGCACCCTCGCTGGCCACCACAGGCTTGAAGGAGCCAGTGCCGCATGACCCGAGGCCCCAGGAGGCACAGGCCCCCAGGTCCATCCTGGCTCCGCAAAGCAAGCTGGCCAAGCACAGAGTGACCTTCTGCCAGGAATCCACCGTGCCTGAGAGCAGCTGGCGCCTCCGGCCGTACCTGGGCTACGACTGGATTGCAGGGGCCCTGGACAGCAGCTCTCCTGTCACCAGCAAGCCTGAGGACTTCTTTTCAACGCTGCAGCGGTTCCGGGACTCCAACAAGGCGGAGTGCATTTACAGTGGCCCCGAACCCCGGTCCCCAGGCCTGCCTGAAAGTGATGATGTGGAGGAAGACCACGAATGTATGTACTGTTACCGCGTCAACCGGCGCCTCTTTCCAGTGCCCTTGGATCCTGGCGTCCCCTGCCGCCTGTGCGGGACACCACAGGACCAGCTGGGCCCTGAGACCCGGGCGGAGCCAGCACAGGTCAGGGTGAGCATCCCACTGTCGGTCCTGGATCCCCCGCACCGGTAACCCGTCCACCGGCGGAAGAGCTTCGATGCCTCTGACACGCTGGCTCTGCCCGGCACTGTCTGCTGGGCTGGGACATCCTCCCTCCCAAGTCTGAGAAAAGCTCCGCCCCCAAGAGCCTGGATCTCTGGTCCACGGTCTGCGAGGCTCAGCGCCTAGAGCTGTCAGCCACCAGCCGTTCCCGCCTGGGCCCCACCCCCTGCTCCTGTCTGGTCAGAAGCCCAGGTCACCCGGTCCCAGGTCCCACAGCAGAAGCCCTGAGAACTGACCTGCAGGGACAGCGCTCTTGCCAAGGCCTCTAGCCTCGCCACCCTCAGGAGTGGCACTGAGAGACGGAAGGCCCCACTGGCCTCAGCTGGAGGGGCTCAGGCCCCGCTCTCCCAGGTGGGGCAGGTGGGGGGCCCAGGCCTGTCTCCTTCCAGGACTGCAGGGTGGAGGGCGAGGGGGTTCTGTGACGAGGTTGTAAATAAAGCTCAGTGCTCTGTGCTGTTCCTGAAAAAAAAAATAGGGCCGGGGGTGTAGCGCGGAGGTAGAACGCCCCTGCGTTCAATCCCCGGTACCGCAAAAAAAAAAGTAAAAAAAAAAATTAAATAAATGTCTGGATTGAATGACTCTAAACAAAGTCTGATTCATGTTGATATTCTTTGCCCTACTTCATAATTGTGGCTGAGACTAAGACAAACTTTAATAGTGTATTCTTCCTGATATTTATATTCCAAATAATCCAGAATTTTAAAGTTTACAAAAAGCAACTTCAAAGCCATTATCCCATGTTATCCTTTTCATATACTAAAATGGTTTGACTTGGGACTTTGAGGTTAAATGTGATATTCTACATGTGCAGAATACATTGCCTTTGCCAGGTGTGGTGGCGCACACCTGTAATTCCAGAACCTGGGAGGCTGAGACAGGAGGATCACAGATTCGAGGCCAGTCTCAGTAACTTAAGGAGACCCTCAGCAATTTAGCAAGATCCTGTTTCAAAATAAAAACTAAAAAGGGCTGGGGTTGTAGCTCAGAGGTAGAATAGAATGCCCCTAGGTTCAGTTCCCAGTACCACACACACAAAAGAATACATTGCTTGTCATTAAAATATATCTCTCACTGCCACCCCCCAAAAAAATGGTTAAAATGATGTTTCATATCATGCATATTTTACCACAATTAAAAAATGAGAAAAAATAATATCTGCTTGGTTTTCCTCCCCAGGAAGCTGAGAGACTTAGGGAGATAGTGAGTGGAAAAGCCCTGGGTAAGACTCAGTAGAGAACGGAAGGAGCACCATAATCACCCTTATCCTTGGTTTCTCTTTCCACAATTACTGTTACACATGGTCAGCTCTGGCCTGAAAATATTTCATGGAAAATTCCAGAGCCAGGTATGGTGGTGCATACCTGTAATCCCAGTACTTAGGAGGCTGAGACAGGAGAATTACAGATTCAAGACCATCCTCAGCAATTTAGTGAGGCCCTCAGCAACTTAGCAAGACTCTGTTTCAAAATAAAAAATTAAAAGACTGGGGTTTAACTCGGAGTAGAATACTCCTGGGTTCAATCCCTAGTACAAAAAAAAAGTAAAGAAATAGAAAATCTTATACACTGTTTTTTGTTTGTTTGTTTTGGTTGTTGTTGTTTTGGTTTGTGGGTTTTTTTTTTTTGGTACTGGGGATGCAGGGACATTCTACCTCAGCCCTCTTTTTTTTTTTTTTTTTTTTTTTTGCGGTACCGGGGATTGAACCCAGGAGCGTTTTATACTTTATTTTGAAACCAGGTCTCACAAAGTTGTGGAGGGCCTCACTAAGTAGTTGAGGCTGGCCGCGAACCCGGATCCTCTGGTCTCAGCCTCCCAATTACTGGGATTACAAGTGTGCGTCACCATGCCCGGCTTCTCAGCCCTCTTTTATTTTTTTTTAATTTTGAAACAGGGTCTCACTAAGTTGCAGAGGGCCTCATAAAGTTGCTGAGACTGGCCTCGAAACTGCAGTCCTCCTGTCTCAGCCTCCCAAGTACTGAGATTACAAATTTGTGCCACCACGTCTGGCTCCTGTTTTGTTTTGTTTTGTTTTGTTTTGGTTTGGTTTGTTTTGGTTTGGTTTGGTTCTAGAGATTGACCCCAGAGATATTCTACCTCCAAGATACACTCCCAGCCCAGTTTTATTTCTTATTTGGAAACAGGGTCTCACTAAGTTGCTGAGGCTGTCCTCGAATGTGCGATCCTCCTGTCTCATCCTCCCAAGTACTGGGATTACAAGCGTGTGCCACCGCGCCCAGCTCTGTTGTTGTTTTTTTAAGAAAAACCCTTGGTCTGGGCCTAGGGGTCATCAGCCTTTCCTCCTTTCTGTCCCAGGAGGACAAGGACAGTCCTGACATAACTGCTGAGGCCAGAGATGGGGGTCTGCAGCGACTCTTTGCTGGATCTCTGTAACAGAAATTGCCCTTCAGGATGGGCCAAACGGTTTCGGTGCCAAAGTATTAAATGTACACATCAGCTTCAAGCTAGCTGTTATGAGGCCTTGTAAATAAAGATTGACTTGAACCTTTTTGAGATTGGCAGTTCTAAAAAGGGATATATCTGTTCTCCTTTATCTGTGAGGGCTACGAACCAAGAACCCCGTTGGATGCCTGAAACTACAGATAGTGCTGGACTGTGATTTTTCCTATATATACCTACTTATGATAAAGTTTGAATTTTCTGTGATACTGGGGACTGAGCCATACTCCCAGCCCTTTTCACCCCTTTTTTTTGGTGCTGGAGATCAAACCCAGGGGCATTCTATCTCTGACCTATACCCCATCCTTTTTATCTTTTATTTTGAAATAGGGTCTCATAAGTTGCTGAGGCTGGCCGTGAACCTGTGATTTTCTGGCTCCATCTTTCTTCTTGCAGACAATTCTTGGCAGCTCTCTGCTGTTTCCCTACATCCCCAGGTCACCTGTCCCTGTAATTGCCATCTGGGGACCGAGGCTGTGGAACATGGTGACTGTGACATGTTTCCCCTTACGCTTTTGTCTGCATCTCTCGCTTTCTGAGCACCTTCTCCCCCCAAGCAGCCAGTGTTCCTGGCTCTTTCACATTCATTATTATCTCACTGAGAAGGTCAAGAGGGTTAATTATTGAGTCAACATTATGAACCTTGTTACTGCTCTTAAAGATAATATGCATTAACAGCTGTTTTGAAATCCCATTGCCTCCATGCTATTATCTAGTGGTTCTCCACTCTTGATGTGCATTACAATTACCTGGAGAGCTCTTGAAAGCCACCCAAGCCCAGACATCCTCCGGGCCTAATTACATGAGAAGCGCGGTATAGTCATTACTCTCCATCAGGCATAATTACCTCTCCATGTCTTTGTACTCTGTGGTTCTCAATCCTTGACACACAAAAAGAATCAGTAGGAGAGCTTGGTCAATATCTAGCCCCCACTCCCACCCTGCAACAGGCCCCACAATTGTAGGATTCTTTTAAATTTTCATGAAGTTGTTTCTTCTCATACTCTATTCCCATCCCCACCTCCATTCTTTCTACAAATCCATTTTCCTCAAGTCACCATTTCTCAAAATATATTCTGTAGTGACCTAGGTGTGGTGGCTCATGCTGGTAACCCCAGTACTTGGGAGGCTGAGACAGGAGGAGTGCAGGTTTAAGGCCAGACTCAGCAATTTAGGAAGACCCTCAGCAATTTAGTGAGACCCTGTTTCAAAATATAAGATATAAAAAGGGCTGGGGGTGTAACTTGAAGTTAGAACACCCCTGGCTTTAATCCCATTACCAATTTTTTAATATTCTATAGTGAGAGGAATTGTGGAAAATTGAGGAGTTAGTGACTATGGTTGGCTGTAATGGCTCCCAAATATATATCAGTTCTAAAACCTAGTACCTGTGTGTGTTACTTTATTTGGAAAAAATATCTTTTGTGTGTGTGTGTGTGGTACTTGGGATTGAACACAGAGGCATTCTACCTCTGAGCTCTACTCCCAGTCCCATTTTATTTTTTATTTTGAAACAGGGTCCTCACTAAATTGTTGAAGGCCTCACGAGGCTGCTGAGGCTGGCCGCGAACCTGTGATCCTCCTGTCTCAGCCTCCCAAATACTGAGATTACAAGCATGCTCCACCATGCCTGGCTTGGAAAAAAGATCTTTATGAGCTGGGGGTTGTGGCGCACATCCCAGTACTTGGGAGGCTGAGACAGGAGGATCACTGGTTCAAGGCTAGCCTCAGCAACTTAGTGAGACCCTGTTTTTTGTTTTGGGGGCGAGTTTTTTGTTGGTCCTGGGGATTGAACCCAGGGGCATTCTACCTCCAAGCTATACCCCCAGCCCTTTTTATTTTTATTTTTACTTTTTTGAAACAGAGTCTCACTAGGTCTGGGGGTATAGCTCGGAGGTAGAATGCCCCTGAGTTCAATTCCCAGCACCACAAAAATAAATAAATAAATAAATTAATTAATTAATTAAAAAGAAAAGAGCTGGGAGTATAGTTCAGAGGTAGAACGCCACTGGGTTCAATCCCCAGTAGCACACACACACACACACACACACAAAAAGATCTTTATGGATGTAATTAAGTTAAAGATTTTGAGATGAGGAGACTCTCCTAGATTATTTGGGTGGGCCTTAAATGTCATCCCAAATGTCCTTGTAACAGAGAGACAGAGACAGACTGGACACACGTGAGAGGGAGAGCCTCATAAGGATGGAGGCAGACACTGGAATGACACAGCCAAGCCCTGCTGACACTTTCATTTTGGACCTCTGGCCTCCGGAACTATGAGAATAAATTTCTGTTATGTGAAGCTGCCATGTTTGTGGGAAATTGCCATGGCAAACTTAAGGAAGCTGATAGTGACCAGAGGAGTTTGGTAATTCTGTTCCTGTAAAAGTGCTCCCCAGAACACACCTACTCCAGGTCTCAGGGGCATTCTATCTCTGAGCTACACCCCCAGCCCTATTTTAAAAAAATTTTTTTAGCTGGGCGTGGTGGCGCACGCTTGAAATCCCAGTACTTTGGGAGGCGGAGACCGGAGGATCCAGGTTCGCGGCCAGCCTCAGTTCGCGCATGCGCGTGCGCACGCGCACACACGAGCTTTTCTCTCTCCTTCCCTCCCTCCCTGTCTCTCCCTCTCCCTCTCCCTGTCTCTGTCTCTCTCTCTCTCTCTCTCCCTGTCTCTCTCTCTCTCTCTACTTAGTGAGGCGCTCCGCAACTTCGTGAGACCCGGTTTCAAAATAAAGTATAAAAAAAATAGGGCCGGGGGTGTAGCGCAGAGGTAGAACGCCCCTGCGTTCAATCCCCGGTACCGCAAAAAAAAAAAAAAAATTTAAACAGGGTCTCACTAAGTTGACAAGAGGTTGGTCTTGAACCTGCAATCCTCCTATCTCAGCCTCCTAAGTACTGGGATTACTAGCATGCGCCACCACACCCAGCTTATTCATTCATTTTCAAACGCAATTTGTTGAATTTTTAAATAAACAAATGATTAAAGGCACTGGAGATATAGGAATAAAAACACAAAATCATTCAATGGAAGTGTAGCTCACTGGACAGTGGTACTTAGCATGTGTGAGGCCCTGGGTTCTATCCCAGCACTGCAAAAACAAAACAAATATTGTATCTCTTATGGAAAGTATATTCTAATGGAGTAACCAGTCAATAAATTAGTAAGCACATAAATGGCAAATGGTGATGAATGCTATGAAGAATATAAATCAGCCTGGTGCAGTGTGCACACCTGTATTCCCAGTACTTAGGAGGCTGAGACAGGAGGATCCATGGTTCAAGTCCAACCTTTACAACTTAACAAGACCCTGTTTCAAAATGAAAAATAAAATAGGGATTGGGGTGTAGCTCAGAGGTAGAACAATCCCTGGTACCAAAAAAGAAAAGGGTATTAAACAGGGTAAATGGATAGAGAGGGATTGGGGGCAGGGCAGATACTTCAGAGTACATGGTCAGAGAAGGCTAGGCATTTCACTAAGTGATTAACCTAAATTAATCTCATGAAATCCTCTCAGCCATTTAATCCTTGTCATATAAGGTAGGTCTCATCCCTACTTTGCAGATGCAGAAACTAATCATAATCACAGAACTACTTTTGGGGTTTTTTTGCCATACTGGGGATTGAATTTAGGGGTGTTCTACCACTGAACTATATCCCCAACCTTTTTGTTTTTTGAGATAAGGTCCCACTAAGTTGCCCAGGCTGGCCTCCAACCTACTATCCTCCTGCCTCAGCCTCCCGAGTTGTTGGGATTACAAGTATGCCCCACCATGCCTGTCTGATCACACTATTAAGTGACCAATATGGAATTGAAACCTAGGTCTGACCCCAAACCAAGCCCATTTACTACCACATGCTTCATGGTTTCTATACCCAGTTGGCCTCCCATTGAAATCCCCCAGACCTGCGTTGGCCCTTCTATGCGTGTTCACTGATTCCCAGTAGAACTGAAGGTTCAGAGAAGGCTAGCAAGAGGTCAGATGGCAAAGGACATGTCTAGCCAGAGACCTGCTCTGCAGAATTACTGCAGCCTATTTCTGTGTTAAATTTTATACTGGGGATTTAATCCAGGGGCATTCTACCTCCAAGACACACCCCCAGCCCTATTTAATTTTTTATTTTGAAACAAGGTCTTGCTAAGTTGCTGAGGGCCTTGTTAAGTTGCTGAGGCTGTCCTCAAACCTGCAATCCTCCTATCTCAGCCTCCCAAGTACTGGTTTACAGGCTTGTGTCACCACACCCATCACTTCAACCTATTTCTATGCTCACAAGGTAGGGTACTGAAACTTCCTGCTTCCTTCCCTGGGTCTCCTCGCCTCTCCTTTCTGGCTGCCCCTCACCTGGAGCCCTTAGGCAGAGCCTCAGAGTCCAATCTTTGTGTCTTGGAGCTGCATCTCTGAGTCCCAGATGGTTGGTGGAACTCAGGCAGAGGGACCAGCCAAGCAGTGAAAATTTGGGGCAGGTTTGCAATGGTATGTGGCCTAATTCAACTAGGATGCAGGGCACACAACGCCGAGTGGAGAGTCAGGCCGGGTTGGTAGCCGAGGCTGATCATGGAAGGCATTGAAGGCCAGGCCAGCAGAACAGCCTTCCACGCTCTGGCTGATGTTTGCCATGGTGTGTCCTGAGACAATTTGCATCTGTTTGTTTCTTTGTTTTTTGCTTTTGGGAGGCTTTTTGTTTTGTTTTATTTGGCACTGAGGATTGACCTCAGGGGCATTCTACCTCTGAGCTACACCCCAGCCCTTTTTATTTTTCATTTTGAAACAGGGACATGGTAATGAATCAGACATTTTTCCTTACGGGGTTCATGTCTGTGAAGGAAGGCAAGCAGGGGGTTTACTGTAGAGAGAACGGGAGGGAGAAAGAGGCAGATCACCTTTGTGGGCGATGGGGACTCTGGTGTCCTGCCGCTGCCTTCGGACACTACTTGGGAGTAACCCAAGCCACGTGCCGTCAATTGCAAACTGCTTTCTCCCAAAATCAATGCGATCTACCAAAGAGAGGTGCAGGCCATCCCTAGGGGCTTCAGCCGACCTTGATGTCCAGTGGGTGTCTCCTGGTCGCTACCCTGGAGTCGCCCAGGCCAAGCGCAGTCAATTACACACAGCCTTCTCTCAAAGCCAGCATGACCTGAGGGAGGGATGGAGGGAGGAAGGGAGGGAGACAGAGAGAGAGAGAGAGAGAGAGAGAGAGAGAGAGAAGCTCCCAGAGGGAGGAGTTCCTGAGGTTAGGGTGGCTTGTCTAGGGGTTTATATGCTTCTTTGAGTTTCCTTTCTCAGTTGGGGTTGCAGAGGCTATTCCTGGGATTTAGATAATGTCCTTCTCTTTGAGTCTCCCTATTGGGGTAACTCGGGCAGATGATACTTGCTCCGTAGTCTTGCCACGGAGGGTGCTGCTATAGGCAGCACCCGAATAACTATTCCGTGGTTCCTGCCACGGAAGGTCGCTGCTATTTGCAGCTTCCAAATAACTACTCCGTGGTTCCTGGTTCCTGCCACGGAAGGTCACTGCCCAGACAGCTTCCGAAATTCCATGGTTCCAGCCATGGAAGGTCGCCACACCAGGCAGCTTCCGATCAACAGTCTTCTCTCACGAAACAACACGAAGTCTGATATAGTAATTTGCAAAATAATTACATTCAATAATTGGGGGATGGGGAGGAGATAGAGATGACAAATTCTCCTGGCCTTCTGTAGCCAGCACCTTGCTTTTATAGACACTTTAGACAAAACATCATAAAGGTTAATCAAACACAGAAATCAACAATTATCATGGGTTAGGGTAAAGAAGGTCAGTGAGGCAGGCATGTGACAAACTTAGGGGAAGGAGGGATTAACCATTACTGGGTGGAGATGACATCAAAGACCACACCTAGAGGATGCTTGCGGATGAATCCCACCCAGCCAAATACCATGTATTCAAACTGAGCCAGTACAAGATGATAATCTCAGTGTGCATTCTAAGACAAGCCTCAGCCCTCGACATCTCCCTCTCTTGTTTGGGGTCCCAGACATTGTTTCCTGGGATTTAGATAGTGTCTGCTTATTGCCAGAAACAACTGGAGTCCTGCAAACATCCGGTCACTCTCAGGAGGTTTTTATTTATTTATTTATTTGATGTGGTACTAGGGACTGAACCCAAGGGCATTCTACCTCTGAGCTACACCCCCAGCCCTATTTTTTATTCTTTTTATTTTGAAACAGGGTCTCACTAAGTTGCGGAAGGCCTCACTAAGTAGCTGAGGCTGGCTACGAACCCGGATCCTCTGGTCTCAGCCTCCCAAGTACTGGGATTACAAACGTGCGCCACCACACCCGACTTTATTTTTACGTTGAAACAGGGTCTCATTAAGTTGCACAGGATCTCACTAAGTTGCTGAGGCTAGCTTCAAACCTGTGAGCCTCCTATCTCAGTCTCCCTCTCAGGAGGTTTTTAATCTTGTTAGCACTCAGCTAAGTAAGCTAGAGTTTAATGAGGCTAGACAGATTCCTTGTATTGAAGTAGGACTTCCCAAGAGGACCAGAAGGCAAGTCGAAGCTGGGTGTGGTGGCGCACGCTTGTAATCCCAGTACTTGGGAGGCTGAGACAGGAGGATTGCAGGTTCAAGGACAGCCTCAGCAAGTAGTGAGACTCTCATCAACCTAGTGAGACCCTGTCTCAAAATAAAAGAATAAAAAATAGGGCTGGGGGTGTAGCTCGGAGGTAGAATGGCCCTGGGTTCCATCCCCAGTACCACAAAAAAATAAAAAAGAAGGCAAGTCAATGGGCTACCTTGGAGCCATTCCCATGGTGAAGATGGATGGAGACCGCCAAAGACTGACGTGGCTGGGGGGAGGGGGTCTATCAGTCCTGTGGATTCGGTTCTAAATCACCTTCTCTCTCCCTTCCCTGCCATCTCTGCCACCCCTGCTTCAGCTAACACCCCCCAAAACTGGTCTCCCTCCACCTTCCTGCTCCCAAATCACCTTCCCTCTTCCACACTTGCTTTCCCTACCCCCAACCCTACACCAACACATTACCCTGCACCTCTCAAGCACTTCTCTAGCTAGATCACAGGCTACAGTAATGTATAAATATTCCAAGTAGGTATGAGAAAGACCACTATTCACTAGCAAGTATGCTAAAAATTCATCTGAGTTCCATGGGGGTGGGGGTTGCCCTAAGCCATCTTCCAAAAAAAATCTTGAATTTTTAAAAATATCACTTGCCTTTTTTACTTTCTTTTATAGAACCAGACAGGCTCGGTTTTGAGTTTTACCACACTCTTGGTTTCCTTGGTAACCACCTCCAGTTCCTGACTCCTAGGCCTCTTGTTGTCAGTCTTCCTGCTGACACCAGCTGCAGAATGCCTGAGGAGCTCCAGGAAGGGCCCCGTGCAGGCTCCCTCCCTGGCCCAGCCAGAGTTCAGCTGCCCGCGTTCGTTCGTTTGCTATTCCTCCTAAATTCACATAATGGCCTTTCTTCCTTCTTCCCTCTCCTCCTCCTCCTCCTCCTCTTCTTCCTCCTTCTTCTTTGTACTGGGGATTAAACCCAGGGACATTCTACCTCTGACCTACACCCCCAGCCCTATTTTATTTCTATTTTGAAACAGGGTCTCACTAGGTTGATGAGAATCTCACTACTTGCTGAGGCTGTCCTCAAACCTGCGATCCTCCTGTCTCAGTCTCTCAAGTACTGGGATTACAGGTGTGTGCCACCTCACCCGGTTATCCCCTAGTCCCCCTCCCCGTTTTTTGTGATACTGGAAATGGAACCCAGGGGCATTCTACCTCCACGTTATATCCCCAGTCTGGTTTTATTCCTTTTTTTGGGGGGAGGGTCCTGGGGATTGAACCCAGAGGCATTCTACCTCCAAGCTACACTCCCAGCCCAATTTTATTTCTTATTTGGAAACAGGGTCTCACTAGGTTGCTGAGAGCCTCGCTAAGTTGCTGAGGCTGGCTTTGAACCTGAGATCTTCCTGTCTCAGCCGCCCAAGTACTGGGATTACAGGTATGCACCACCACACCAATCCAGAGGAAACTGAAGCACAGAGAGGTGAAATAACCTGTCCAAGTTCACACAGCCAGTAAATAGCAAAGCCAGTAGCTCAATCCAGACAGCCTGCTCCCAGTCCCTGTGCTTACCTGCTAGGCTACACTGCCCCACACAGGCCAGCTCAGCTCTGGTCAGAACAGCACTGATGTCGGTACCTGTGCAGATCACTTGCTGCCTAGTCATAGAAATATGGGCTCAACTCTAATTGGAAGGGAGACCTTGGCCATGGCACCCTGCATGGGGCATGCGGACAGAGCCCCAAGGCCCAAGCCATGCTTTTGGGACTGTAGGAAATAAGTTTGGGCTTGTTGAGGAAATTTCTAGAAAGCCAGAGAGTTCAAGCAGGCAGAGTCCAGACCAGAGCCAGGCCTCCCCTTCTTGTGCAGGGTCCTGGGAGGGCAGTTTAAAGCACCAGAGCCACTGGGTACTTCACAGTGGAGTGACCTAGGAAGGGAGACTGCTCTCAGTGGAATATCTCTGGGGTGGGCATCATGGTTTTCAGGGGTACCTTTTCCTCTTCATGTCACCAGACTGAATGCTGAAACTACCAAAAACTGTCCTGTCAGCTCTGTCACTTGCTGGCAGAAGGGAAAGCCTGGAGGCTGAAAACCACATACCGCCAACTGCCAACCACCCAAAGCCATGTGGACACTCCAGAGGACTCAGCTCATTATAATCACATTCTTTTTTATTTTTTGCGGAACTGGGGATCAAACCCAGGGGCATTCTACCTCCGAGTGACACCCCCAGCTCTATTTTTTATTCTTTATTTTGAAACAGGGTCTCACTAAGTTGCAGAGGGCCTCACTAAGTAGCTGAGGCTGGCCGCGAACCCGGATCCTCCGGTCTCCGCCTCCCAAGTACTGGGATTACAAGCATGCGCCACCACGCCCGGCTTATAATTGCATTCTAATAACAAAAAGACAACCACTGGTCAGACATGGCTTGCATGTAATATATACATATATATCCACTGGCTTGTTGACGAATATGAGTGGATATACCCACTGTTATGACACGACAGATCCCACCATGCCCAGATTAGGGGGAAAAGAGGCTGCACCCTGATTCCTGGAAATTTCCTCCCTTTTCCATGAAATCTCTGATGACAGCATGCATACTACACCCCCGAATGGCCCAGCCCTAGTGAAAAGGCAGACCCCACACCCACTCGTGGAAAAAGTACCTTCAGAGGATGACCTCCCTTCTCCATTCCTTGACCATTGAATAAAACTTACTGTCAGCCAGGCGTGGTGGCGCACGCTTGTAATCCCAGTACTTGGGAGGCTGAGACAGGAGGATCCAGGTTCTCCGCCAGCCTCAGTTACTTGGTGAGGCCCTCCGCAACTCAGTGAGACCCTGTTTCAAAATAAAGAATAAAAAATAGGGCTGGGAGTGTAGCCCGGAGGTAGAATGCCCCTGGGCTCAATCCCCAGTACCGCAAAAAAAAAAAAAAATCTTCCTGCCTGCTCCCAGGCAGAACTGTTTGGTTATTTGCCAATGAGTAGAGCACGAGCCTGCAGATTGGGTAATATTTGTGGCAGCTTGGCAGCAGCCCAGGCCCAACGCAGCCCACCTGCCCCTTAGGAAGAACGGCCTTCTCAGTTGGGCCTCACACGCTTTGCAGGTACTGCAGATTAAGAGGAAAAACTTCAGGCTTTCCACTGGTAACACCCTCTGAAGGACACCAGCTCCAATCCCTTCCATTCAGCCAAGTGAGGAGTGGGGTCATCCTGGGAACCTCAGGAAAAGCCTACATTCTTTTTTTTCAATTGGTGCACTGTAATCATACATCATGATGAAGTTCAAAGCAATAGAGACATACACGCACACAGCACTTGGTGAGTGTCCCCCATGATCCCACCCCACCCCCTCCCCTTCCCCACGCACAATATTGAGATTGGCATTGATAATTTTGTATATGTACATCATTCTTTTCTCTCTTTTTTTGCGGTACCGGGGATTGAACCCAGAGGCATTCTACCTCCGTGCTACACCCCAGCCCTATTTTTTATACTTTATTTTGAAACCGGGTCTCACAAAGTTGCGGAGAGCCTCACTAAGTAGTAGAGAGAGAGAGAAAGAGAGAGACAGGGAGAGAGAGAAAGAGAGAGAGAGAGAGAGCTGAGGCTGGCCGCGAACCCGGATCCTCCGGTCTCCGCCTCCCAAAGTACTAGGATTACAAGCGTGCGCCACCACGCCCAGCGTACATCATTCTTTTTTGGGATTGTACCCGTGGGTGTTCTACCTGTAAGCTACACCCCCAGCCCTATTTTATTTATATTATTATTATTATTATTATTATTATTTTGGTACTGGAGATTGAACCCAGGAGAGTTCTACCTCCTAGCTATACCCCCAGCCCTTTATATTTTTATTTTGAAATAGGGTTTTGCTAGGCTACGAGTTGGCAAACGTGTGTAGGGGCCCTCCTTCCTGTGAGGGCCTGGGCCCAGCTGAGCCTCCCATCTCCCAAACCGCAGCCCAGAGGTGTGAACTAATGAAAATAACAGGGGGAGGGGCAGCAGAGAGGAGCCAGGTGCATTTTCACACCTTGACCACAGGTGGGGCCCTGAGCAGCTTCACTCTGACTAACTTCCTCCTCAGGCTTCCCGCCTTGGTGGGCATCTTTCTCCAAGGCTGGGCCAGGCTCTGACATGGTCAAAGGACTGTTTGTGACTGGATGGGACTAAATGAGCGTGCCAGAGCCGGGTATGCACCCGTAATCTCAGCTACTTGGGAGACTGAGGCAGGAGGATCACAAGTTGGAGGCCAGCCTGGGCAACTTAGTGAGACCCTGTCTCAAAATTTAAAAAAAAAATGCTGAGCATGGTGGCACATGTCTGTAATCCAAGTACTTGGGAGGCTAAGACAGGAGGATCACAGATCCGAGGCCAGCTTCAGCAATCAGGTGGGACCCTGTTTCAAAATTTACAAAAAAGACCTGGGCGTGGTGGTGCACGTTTGTAATCCCAGTACTTGGGAAGCTGAGACAGGATTGCAGGTTCATGGCCAGCCTCAGCAACTTAGTGAGGCCATCTGCAACTCAGTGAGACCCTGTTTCAAAATAAAGAATAAAATAGGGCTGGGGGTGTAGCTCAGAGGTAGAATGCCCCTGGGTTCCATCCCCCGTACCACACACAAACACACACACACACACACACACACACACGAAATTTACAAAAAAGGACTGGGGTATAGCTTGGAGATAAAATGCCCCTGATTTCAATCCACAGTACCAAAAACTAAAAATAAAAACTCAAAAATAAATAAAGCATTAAAAAGGGCTGGAGATGCAGCTCAGTAGTAGAGCACCCCTGGGATTGATCTCCAGGGCTGCAAAACCAAACAAACAAATTAGAGGGCCAGGCAAGGGAACCATGACACAGGAACCTTCCAGGTCACCCTAACTGTGAAAGATGGAAGAAGGCCGCCACAGACCTGCCTTTCTGAAGCTTGGGAGGGGTTGATTTGGAAAGTTACCAGAGGGGAAGGAAACAGCTGCTCAAGGGGCACCCATCTCATGCCAGACACTTTCCACCCATATCACAAGCAGTCTCTAGAGCACCTACCCAATGCACACTATCCTTAGACCCACTTTTCAGATGAGGACCCTGAGGCAGACACATGACCTGGTCTGCATGGATTCACACAACTGGGCAGCCAGAGGATTTGGCTAGGACTGGAGAAGCCTCCACACCCACGGCCAAGACCAGGGGTGGCCTTTCGGGAGGACTTTGGGCCATGGCCATGCCTGCACACCCCATAAGGAAGCAGCCTGCTGGGACAGGCTCCCGGCGGCTCTGCCATCACCGCGTTCCTATGAGGCACTCGGCCTCAGTGACGTCAGCTCATCTTGTAACAGCCCCACCAAGGAGGCTGAGGAGACGGGCTCGAGATAGGTGTGTGATTTGTCCTGGTCACACCTCCCAGTTGCCGAGGCTGGTCCTGAAGCTGTGGCCCTCTTGTCTCAACAAGGTCACACTTCTCAAATGGGGTGGAGTCAGGACTGGAGTCCAGACATGTCCAGGTTCTTCCCGTGGCATCACAGTCACCCCAGTCACCCCAGGAGCGTGAGAGCTTAGGCTGGCCTATCAGGACCCAGCCTGACACGAGGATGTCATGACTCAGAAAGGAAAGCTCTCTGCACCTTTTCTTCTTTCTTTCTTGAGGATTGAACCCAGGGGCACTTTATCTCCCAAATACACCCCTAGCCCCCCCTTTTTGGTACTAGGGATTGAACTCAGGGGCCTTCTACCTTCAAGCTATACCCCCAGCCCTATTTTATTTTTATTTTGAAACAGGGTCTTTGAAACAGGGTCATGCTAGGTTAATGAGAGTCTCACTACTTGCTGAGGCTGTCCTCGAACTTGTGATCCTCCTGTCTCAGCCTCCCAAATACTGGGATTACAAGCGAGCGCCACAACACCCAGCTTATTTTTTTTACTTTGAAACAAGGTCTCGCTAAGTTGCTGAGACTGGCCTCAAACCTGTGAACCTCCTGTCTCAGCCTCTCAAATTCTGACTTTTCACCATCATTTCTTTCCTAAAGCAAAAGCCCTTTTAATACTAAAAGTGGGATGAAGAATGTAATTGTAGACCACATCCTTTATTTATCTGTGTGGTACTGGGGATTGAACCCAGGGGCTTTCTACCTCCGAGCTATACCCCCAGCCCTATTTTACTTTTATTTTGAAACAGGGTCTCATTAGGTTGATGAGAGTCTCACTACTTGCTGAGGCTGGTTGTGAACCTGTGATCCTCTTGTCTTAGAATTCTAAGTACTGGGATCACAGGCGTGCACCACCACGCCTGACTTTATTCTTTAATTTGAAACACAATCTAAGTTGCAAAGGGTCTCGCTAAATTACTGAGGCTGGCCGTGAACCTGTGATCCTCTTGTCTCAGCCTCCCAAGTACTGGGATTACAAGCGTGCACCACCATGCCCAGCTGACTACATCCTTTAAAATGAAAAAATAGCCAGTTGCAGTGGGGCATGCCTGTAATCCCAGGATTTGGGAGGCTGAGACAGGAGGATCACAGGTTTGAGGCTAGTGTGCAGTAACTTAGTGTGACTGCTTCAAAATAAAAAGGACTGGGGGTGTAGCTCAGAGGTAGAATGTTCTTGGGTTCAATTCCCAGTATTACAAAAAATAGCAGCTTTACGTCTTAGATTTTAGCTCCATAAATTCATCAGTTTATCCATTTAAAAGAAAGTGAAGGCAGTCTGATGAGTGGTAAAAGGTGAGTCAGACGGCCATGGGTTCAGTGCTCATGCCCACCCTTACTCGCCAAGTCTGAAAGGCCTTTCCCCTTTCTGAATCATCCATGGGGATTGCCCACCACCTATAAAAGGACTTCTGTGGTTGGAATGAGGCAAAATCAGAGAAAGCACCTAAATTAGTAATGTCTCATACATAGCAAGTTCACTACTAGAACTTCCCTTTCTCCTCCCATGTTGATTAGCAGGGAGTGGCAATGGCAAAGAATTAGATTTAGTGTGATGGGTTCCCTTAAAATAGTTTTTCGCCAGGCGTGGTGGTGCACGCTTGTAATCCCAGTACTTGGGAGGCTGAGACCGGAGGATCACAGGCTCGTGGCCAGCCTCAGCTACTTAGTGAGGTCCTCCGCAAGTTAGTGAGACCCTGTTTCAAAATAAAGAATAAAAAATAGGGCTGGGGGTGTAACTCGGAGGTAGAATGCCCCTGGGTTCAATCCCCAGTACTGCAAATAAATAAATAAATAAAATAGTTTTTAGCCAGGCATGGTGGCACGCACCTGTCATCTCAGTACTTGGGAGGCTGAGACAGGAGAATCACAGGTTTACAGCCAGCCTCAGCAACTTAGAGAGACCCTAAACATCTTAGCGAGACCTTGTTCAAAATAAAAAATAAAATAGGATGAGGGTGTAGCTCAGAGGTAGAACGCCCCTGGATTCCATCCCCAGTACCACAAAAATATAGTTTTTTTTATTCTTTCATTCGTGTGTGTGTGTGTGTGTGTGTGTGTGTGTGTGTGTATGTATGTATGTGTGTGTGTGTTACCAGGGAGATTGAACCCGGGGGACATTCTACCTCTGAACTACATCCCCCACCCTTTCTACTTTTTTATTTTATCTATGTATTTATTTATGGTACTGGGGATTGAACCCAGGGGCATTCTACCTCCAAGCTACAGCCCAGCCCTCTGTTATTTTTATTTTGAAACAGGGTCTCACTAGGTTGATGAGAATCTCACTACTTGCTGAGGCTATCCTAGAAACCTGCGATCCTCCTGTCTCAGCCTCCCAAGTACTGGGATGACAGGTGTGTGCCACCACACCTGGCTTACTTTTTTATTTTTGAAACAGGGTCTCAGTAAGTTGCCGAGGCTGGCCTCGAACCTGCGATCCTCCTGTCTCTGCCTCCCAAGTACTGGGAATACAGGCGTGCGCCACCATACCCAGATTTTTGTGTCTGTGTGGTACTGGGGATTAACCTAGGGGTGTTCACCTCTAAGCTACAACCTAACCTAGTTTTATTTTGAAATAGGGTCTCACTAAGTTAATGAGCACTGGTCTCAAATCTGCAATTTGCCTATTTAAACCTCCTCAGTACTAGGATTACCAACATGTGCCACCACACCCGGTTGATAATGGTTTAATTTTTTTTTTTTGGTACTGGGGATTGAACCCAGGTACATTCTACATTGAAGCTACACCCCCAGCCCTTTATATTATTTTATTTTTGAAACAGGGTCTCACTGAGTTGCCAAGGCTATGCTCCTCCTGTCTCAGCCTTGGCAATCCAGTGTGTCCAGCCCAGGACAGAAGAGCACATGTTCTAATTTATTGAGCATCGACCAGAAGGACGAGCAATTCTTGCACCTGTTAGCAGGGCTGCCCCTTCCTTCCCCACTGTGTGGTTTTCCTTCAGACCTCTCCCCTCAAAGGATCTGCCCCCACTCATCCCCCTGCGCCCTCCCCTCGGCCCAGGCTCTCTGGTGCCTGGTTCTCGGCCAGCTCCTCCAGAGTGGTTTCACCTAGCCACAAGATGGCTGGGGTAGGAATTCTGCAGCCTGGCAGAGGCAGCACCGAAAACCCTGAAACCTTCACTTCCTCTAAGCTGCAAGTTCGAAACCACAAACACCTAAGCAAAAGGGCAGGCAGCACGCAGCCCGAGCAGCAGGTTCACCAGCCCAGCCATGGTCCTTGAGGTAAGTGCTGCGACCCAGTTCGGCCAGACCACCGCTCTGAGTGGTGAGGCCAGGGCACCAGGGAGAGGTCAGAGCTGCCCCAGAGCCAAGGGTCACCCGAGGACTGGGCAAGCAGTAGAAGCTGCAGGAGTTGAGATAGGAGCACTAGACGGGGAACTGAGAACCCAGCTTGGCCACTGATCACAGGGGAGTCCCCTCTCCTCTCTGGCTGGGGTACTTCATCAGCAAAATATGGGGGGAGGTTGGTGGGGAGGCTAGATAGAGGCTCAACCTTGATGACCTCTAAGGCTCCCTTCAGCTCTGGCTTGGAACTTTGGCTCTTACGTGCTGGACTGAATTGGCACAAGATAGGCCTGCAGCTCTGGGGTGTTTTGGGGTGGGAGTGAGGCAGTAAAGAAGATTCCTGTTGCCAGGCCTGGTAGGCGCATGCCTGTAATCCCAGAAGTTGGGAGGCTGAGATAGGACAATTGCAGGTTCGGGGACAGCCTCAGCAATTTAGAGAGACCCTGTTTCAAAATAAAAAACAAATGCCAGGCGTGGTGGTGCACGCCTGTAATCCTAGTACTTGGGAGGCTGAGACAGGAGGATCGCAGGTTCAAGGACAGCCTCAGTAAGTAGTGAGACTTTCATCAACCTAGTGAGACCCCGTTTCAAAATTAAGAAATAAAAAAAATAGAGCTGGGGGTGTAGCTCAGAGGTAGAATGCCCCTGGGTTCAATCTCTAGTACCAAAAAAAAAAAAA